>CM052215.1:4222822-4422247 GCA_028454225.1 Lasioglossum leucozonium
AGAGCATTAGTTTAAAATATGTAAAATTATTGCAATATACTTTCTTTGATAATACGAGCAACATAACAAAATTAATTTTACTATAGTTTGTATTTTTATTATTCATTCTTCGTAAATACTATTTTCTCTGTTCAAATATACGCGCCATATTCATGTATGACTTCCAAATCATATTAAACATCCGTAGTAAAAATGAAGTATACGGAATATTCAGTTCTTACTAATACGCCTAAATTCGCGAATTATCGGTAACAGTGAGCGCGACACCGAAATGGTACGGGGCTCTTACTAAGAGTCTAGAGCCCCGGGAACATGAGACAGAAAAATACATTGGGTGATTGGTCTACTCTTATACCTCGTCTGTGGTTTTACCATGCAAAATCTGCGTGTAGATTCACTTCCGTACTGAATCGACCGACTATTGACACAGATGGTCAGTGCTATTGACATCCGAAATATGGTTCCGGGTTCGGTTCTATGCTGAAGAGAACGACTATTATTACAGACGCTAAGTCTGTGCAGACGGTTTGTACTCGTCTGTGCTTTTATCATGCGAAATATGGTTCCGGGTTCGGTTCCATGCTAAAGGGAACAATTATTATCATCTGATGGTTCCGCGTTCGGTTCCATGTTAAATATACCCACAAGTCTGTGCTTGAAAATCTTAATTGATAATGATACAAGAATAGATTGCGGGATTAGGCTCTTCTATATATGTTTCATTTGTAGCCTCAAGATTATTAAATGTTCGAGATTGCTAAATTAATTAAGGCAATAACACATATATGTATAATCTATTACAAAATCAAAATTGATTATTTAAAGCTAGCATATTATCTAGTGTTAAATTACTTTCGCAATTCATGTAATAACCAACGGTTCTAATTTATTAGTAATCGATTATTATTTCCATAATATTCAGCAGCTTATGTGACCGACTGCTTATCATCATCGCTTATCGTCTTATGACAAAACAGAAGAAGTTGAATTGATAATTCAGAAAAATATATTTTCGAAAAGTAATAATGATCCCCTTACCACAAGAGAGAGAGAGAGAGAGAGAGAGAGAGAGAGAGAGAGAGAGAGAAATGTGTGTGTAAAATGGGAGAAAATTATTATTTTAAATCACGGGTTCGATCAGAAATAATATTTCTATAAATGCTTACGTCAATCCGTCTACTGTACAAACCCAAAATCTAAAGAAGGTACTACCGCATAACAATTATTAATCATCTATACCAGCATAAATCATCATAATCTGACCTGATTACTCGGTTCTATAATCATCATACTAAATCGAACATGAAATCCAGCTACCACCGGGAAACTTGTCTATCGAATGCATTCAAATTGTATATACAATTTTGTATATTGAATTCTGTACATTCTACTGTCGATTACGTTAACGCCCCCTCTACCAACGCCTACTCGGTGAGTCTACTATATTAACACAACTATGCGAGAATGCGAAATACTCTATCGGATTTCGAACTCGAATTACGTGTTAAGTGTATTAAACCGAATTGTATCGATCATCACAGACTTGGTAGGCTTATTAACCAATATTTGCAGAATGTACTCTAATTTTTTCAAACAATAATAATAATCTTCATAGTTATAGCGGTAATAGTAAAAACGTTTGGAATAATTTCAGACACAAGAAAAACAACACACTCTTTTTATCTATACCAGCTTAGATGTTGCATGAACTAGAATGAATAAAAAATATTGAAAATAGAAAAGGCATTATAACGAAAGAAAATGATCATTTCTCGGCAAAACGTCTAAGTTTTCTGTGTAGTAAGATTTAAAACGCATAGAAACTGAATTTTAATTGTTGAGTGTCAAGCTTTCCAATTATATTGGAAATAATATAATTATAAAAATGATTATACGAATATATAATAATAATGCGTTGAGAATGAGTTTTAAAGATATCAAACTATAAGAATCAAATTATAGACCAGAAAATCCGCTTATGAAGATGTAAAAGGAATTCGATATTTTCGAAGGTTCACAGTAGAATACTCCCATAATTGTCAGCGAGTCTCAACCGATCGCGTTTCCTCCCACGAATATTTCCGGCTCGGTTGTAATAAAACGCTGGAGGATCAGCGCGCGGGATACGTGAGTAACAGGCGTTGAATTTCATCTTTCCGCGATAAACCCACGTTTCCTTTCAAGAATCCCGGACAGTTCGCGGCGAAAGTTTCGCGCACCCCGGAAGTTCGCGACGCCTACACGCGTATTTAAAAGTCAGATGCAACGCGGGCCATGCGTAACGCTGCTGCTTGAAATAACATAAAAGTTCTGGTAACATTGGCGCGCTTCGTACCATTCCTTTTCCTTGCCTTTTTCCCTCTCTTTTAACCGTCTCCTCCTCGAAACTCCTGTAAACTCGCCGAGAAGTGGAGAGTATGAAATACGTACCCTACCGCCAGCTTTTCTTTTTTCATTTTCCTTTTTTTTTTCTCTCTGTTCCCCGCGATATTACAAGGGCATGAAGCCTTCGCTGAAAGTCGAGATTTAAGTGGAAATTCTTCTTGTGTCCCTAACTTCGCGACCTAATCATAACCAAATAATCCGCATACCTAACCGTGTTATCATTTCGGCGAAACTTTGTTAACCAAGCTTGAGGAAAAGGAGAAATTTATCGGCACCGGCAAACTCGTCTTATTTCTGAACTCCCGGGGCAACGAAACAGTAACTTACCATTAGTTCGCATCTAATTCTTTATTTACACGGTCGTGGGAGAAAACTGTGTAAAGGAGAATACAGTGCATATGGAAAAATAGAAGGGTGGTAACGGATATAAAAATTCAATACATATATAGTATGAGAATCATTGAATAAAACTGCTCAATTTGAATGCAGTGTTTTTTCTTTCAAAGACTGATCTATGTGACCTTGAATTTCAAAGGGTCAACAATTTTTTTTCATTGCTTCGTATTCTACTCGTTAGAAGGATAAAAAGTGCAAAGGGTAACGCTGAACCGTTCTCTTAAAAAATTATGGTAAACTTTTGTCATTATCAAGCCGATTTTATTTATATTAAATAAAGAAATAATTTACAATGGCTTCGTCAGTAGCACGCTATACATAAACTCCATTTGACTGGACCTTATTTTTAAGGATAGTAATTGCTCGACGTTCGAACATTATCGAAAGCGACTGCATATATCACGATGTCTCGTAAAAATTATCTCGTGTTCGGTCATGATATACAATCTCGTCGGGAGGGTTGGTTCGGACCATGTCAGCAAACTTTTCGTGGAGAGTGGTGGGGGGGGGTGAGGGGAACAAGTTTCCCGACATTAATTCCGCGTCTCGGTCGATGAATTTTTCATAGAGCGAGCGTTTTCCACGTGGTGGATGGTACTCGATATCCATCATCGAATTGTCTGATAGCTGATTAAATTTCGAGCCGGTTGACCGAGAAATCTGCGAATGTGGGTTAGGTCTGGCAAATGGGCGGCGGGAACCGAACTTGAGGGGGACGTCGCCTACCCCCCCGCCCGCGGCTTCTGCCCCCTTCAGCCGCCGCCCCACCGTCGTGTAAAGGTCCGAAAATTAACTGCTTCCGCGTCACGTTTTATCGTCTATCTATATCAAATTCCGGGTTACAAATGGGGCGGGGAGAGGGGAGGGTCGACGCGCCAGGGGATATCGTGGCCCCGAGCTGCATTGTACACAGTTTTTTCCTTACGCTGCATGTTTTGCGCTGCCGGAAATAATCAGTTCGATGGCTGGCGTTAAATGGCCCAGTAGTCCGCGCAACGAGACACGACCATTGTGAAATCGATAATATGACGATTTACGGGCTGGATAAATAGCCGAAGCCCGGGTGCGTTTATTTGGTAATGAAAAAGGGGTGTAACAAACGTGAAATCAATGCGCACGATAAAAACGATATTAATTTGAAATACGCCCGTTTGTAAATACTTGCAACAGCGCGTAAATATTGCGATAATACTAAAATTTTAGATAATCGCTCGATGGTCTTTTACATATATGTATACTTGAAGGTTTGAGAAAATTGGATAAAAAAATATTGATCTGTTCCACCGTCAGGGTGGTTCATCGCCTTCGCGTAACTGAAATTTTTAGCGAAATTCTTTTAATAGATTTTCGCGTAACCACAGTTTAATTATCCCAGTCTTGACATTTAGAGCTGTTAAAGCGGGTCACGTTTCGAACCTCGATGCTCGTTACATAAGCATAATTAAAGTCCCCTAAAAAGAATCTTTAGGCAAATGAATAGAAAAGTATAAAATGGACGGGAGTTGGGTCAAGTTCAAATGGCGAGTTAACTCGTATTTCCCAGGTTAATATTCCTACGAATTATACGTATAGCGAATAGAACTCTACTGGCTGCAAGCGGAAATCGCGTACATAGAGAAATATTTTCATTTTTTTTTAAAGATATTTTGGCTCCCGCTATAATTCAGCACCTGCAGTCAAATATTTTAATGATTACCTAAATAATCGATAATTATATAAATGTCATTTATATAGTCTAAGTTTCCCCGTTTAATCGTTAATCTTATATATTGTTCATAAAAAAACTTAAATCGTTCACTAATTCTTTGAAATTCTGCAGTGCTCAGGTGCGCACTTTAAAATTGCATAATACCCGAGGACGATTACTTTAATTTCTGTTCCGTTATAAATTATTGAGCCCCCGAGGAAAATTTATGTTTACGATCTTCCTTGAAATTATACTCCTCTTTCATTTAAATATTTAGTCTCGACCGAACGTGGATGCGATTTCTACAAGTACTTATGCCAGTAATTATAAAAGTTATCCAAGTAAAAAAAAAGTTTAAAAACGGTTGAATTTATCACTTATTTCGCGTTGTATCCGATTTACATTACAATTATGTGAAACCACTTTTGCAAAGTAATGGGAAATTGAACCGTTAAATTGGTAGTTGCATCGTTAAACACAATGCAATTTAATTTCGAACACAAAGCTCGAAATACATCGAAACGAAAAATATATCACTTATAATTAAATCGCTCTAATAATAACCAATTAATAAGTAGGTCAAATTAGACATTAAACCATTTTCAATTAACGTGTATCAGGGTCTTAGGAAAATACATATATTTTATCTGAAAGTTTTAATGCATATCGAGTAATTATCTTCAATTTTCATTCATTTTCTTTACCATTACATTTACAACCACTTCCCTGTTTTTCTCTTGAATACTTACGCATTTTAAATGTCTAAACCTTATTAATGATAAATTTCAAGTAATAAAAATATAATAGAATTTCATAATAAGAAATAATTATTAGACTGAAATTTTGCTGTTTATGTTGTTATATAGTATGCTATTTCATAACATTTGGCAAATTTTTTAGTTTGTTCAGAATCGGACAAAACTCTGACTATTTCAATTCTCTTACTATCTCTTACTATTCTCTTACTAATTTCAATCTGCAGAAATAAACAATTTGCATGACGATCCGTCGTCTATTAATAACCATCTACAGCAACCGCGAAAGTTAAGATCTCTTCAATTTAATTTGCTGACTCTTTAATGCAATTAAAAGCTTAAAGCAGTTTTCCTAGGCAAGAGTAATTATACTTAATTATTTTAAATGAAATTGCTGTTGGAAGACCAATAAAACTGAATAAATTCCATCTTTATGCATGAACACTTTCATCTGTTCAATGAGAATACTTTCTTCAAGAAATTCTCAAGAAAAGCGGAAAAATCATAAAAATTTTATAGGGACAGATATTTTATTAAACCAGTAACAGGCAATGCTGTACAGAACATGTAAAAGTAAATGGAAGATATTTACGTCGAAGCTTGATTTGGACAAAACGTGCAAGCTCTTTGATTCTTCTTCAATGTTTCGCATTTATCCGCGTTGGACGCGGACTCTTTTATTTCGAGTTGAGCGCTGTTAAAATTTCCCTAAAAAAATAAAAATCGCGTGCATCGAGATCCAATTTGTTCTAGCGTCTCTCGCGGGCGTGACTATCAACACAGCGAGACCGTCGAGAGGAAAAAGTGTCATCGAGGAGTGTATAGCGAGAGAGATGCGGGTCAGGGGGAAACATTTTTAGCAGGCTGAATGCGAAGCGGTTCACCCGGCCTCCAGAATCGTCGAAATAATTTATACTAGACGGTCTTCGCGGTAAGCCCGAATTCCGGGGCAGCGCTCGCGTCTAGGGTACACAGGTACTGCGAACTGATTTGATTCACTTTACACTTAACAAATTAACGGCGTTGATTCACTGCTTTGTGGCAGAGCTTTCAACATAGGATTTGCAGATACTAGGTTACGCAAGCTCAGCATAGGGTAACGTGTCCTCCGCCCCCCTATCCTCTCTGAATCCCCCTCTTCATCTCTGTCCTTCTACCCTCATCTCTCTCTCTCTCTCTCTCTCTCTGTCTATGTTTCTCGCTTCCTCTTTCGCTTTGCCGGTCTCAGTCTGGTAACTTTTTCTCCGTCTCCCTTATTCCGTTCGCAAGTATGCGTGAATTAATTACGAGGCCCCCTCATTTGCGTCAGTTATTATGAACTTCGCCGTAAGACCATTACTGAATTACCAGGGAAAGTCTGAAGAGACCCTGGGAGTCGTCGACTGGTGCGCTCCGATGCTCGTCGCATCTCGTGCGCGACGAAAACGAGAATGCATCTGTAAACAGTGGGGTCAGACCTCCTTTTTTTTCACCCTCCCCCGCCCTCGACAACCGTGTCCCTGCTCTTTTTTCATCCCCCATTTTACCCCGTTCAGCTACTCGATGTTAACCGTTTGCGGTGCTGGCTGCGTCGAGTATGACTCTACGTCGCGTTTCGTTCCTGCTACAGCGTTGGATAAAATGATGGAACACATTGGGTATTTGTTTATTTCATGTCGGTCATATTTTGAGATTCTTATTATACAAGCGTGTGTATATTTTGGTTTAATTCAATGGTTAAGGGGGCAAATATTTTACTGTGTTGAATTTTCTCGGGGTAACTTTTGAGGGGAACAGGGGGACATTTTTTCTATGGGGAGTAATTTTGAACGAAGTATACATAGACTTGATTATCAGATGACGTTTTAAACTGCACAGATGGAACTAGTTTATCCAAGAGTCAAGATTAAAGAACTAATAGAGATTTGTATATCGAATTTAGTATCCAGCAGCCGTATACGATATTAATTCAGTAAATGCACGGTCTAATAACCAACAGTAGATATCACGAATAACAGACATAATCGAAATCGGTGTAGTTACGAACAATTAAGTACTCTTTAATCATTAATCGTGAATCGCTTACAATTTTGATTGCGTCTGAAACAAGAACATTAATTGTGGAATACTAACAAGCAGTCTACGGGAGCATACCTATAGATTACTCGATGAAGTAGTATTAACTGGATAATAGCTGCAGTGATTATTTATTAAAAGTAATTATATCTGGAGGTTCGCTAAAAAAGCCGTGCCATCGCTGTAGTAACATATCAGTTAACGTCATCGACGTTGAAATGACTGTGTCGGTATGAGCGAACATAATCAAAATAATCAATTACTGTCCACTGTCGAACATTCTTCACGGTAAACACGAAAAAGCGCCGGCCGAACGGCGACGTTTCGAGAACGATCGATTACGCTGCCGACCGGATATTTGTTTCCATCGGGATATGATATCTCCTGCTTAAAGTGTTTACGTGGGAACGTATATCGCGAGGCTGCCGTTAGAGTTAGAGCCGTTTATGCGAGCACCGGTTTACAACCGATCGGCAGATTTATTCCTTTCGAATTCAGTGTGATTGCTCAAGACTTCCGGGCGAGAGGGGAGGAGTTTAGGAAATCCAGATTAAGTAGGTTTGTTTCGAATCGAATTCTTTGGACGCTTACATTAAAACCACACGGAAACACGGTCAACGCGGAATTCGCTCAACAAAATTTTTATAACAATTATTTGATTGGTGTCCCAAAAATGTTGTACTTCCTTGAGACGGGTGATTTCCGAGATTGTTTGAAGTAACGTCTTTCCTCTGCGAAAATGTTCCCCACGACTTTGTTAAAGAGTTATTCACGAAAAACATGAACCAATCAGAGCGCGGATACTGTGGACGGATTCCGACTCGACCAATTACTATAACCTTTGAACTGTGATTGATATCGAGATGAAATTTGCATTAAAATTCATGAAAAAGTTATTCCTATCTACTGATACTTGTTACAATAATTTTGTAATAATTTTTTAATTGTTTAAATTTTATTGTCTTAAAATAATTTTTAAAATTGCTTATTTGTTACTTATTTAGTACTTTCCCATGTACTTTAAATTGCCGATGCCTTTGTTTATAAATTTCTTTCTAACTTATGAACAAACTAATAAAAAAAGATATTAATTGCAACATTTGCTGGATCAGCTGTTATCTCCAGATTTAAATATTCCGATCTTCATTATTACGGAAGTTTAGTTATCCAAAATTAAAGAATACCCAACTTTGCCGTACAATTTAACCAGGCAAATCTAAGCCAAACATGTCGCTAATGACCTAGAAATCGATGCGATATAAAATAAAATAAATAACTAAATTAATAAAACAATATTTCGATAATATTAATTGTATTAATATCATTAATATCATCAATACCATTAAAATCAGTAAAACTATAAAAATCATTAATATTATTGAAGGATTACATGGAGCATCCGATGATACGGTTTAGAGGAGTTCAGATTATTAACAACAAGCACATGAAATTAACAAAACAGCATGATGTCAATTAAATGAGTGACGCAGCGAAAAAATACGACTGCCTTCTTCAATCCCCCATTGTGCACCCACACAGAAAATGCTCATCTGGCGCTCATTTTTTAAATTTAATTTGGAGACTTTGAAAAGCAACATTTCACTGAAAACCAATAATTCGAACATTAAACAAACAACATTTTTAAAAGATCAACTTTTTAATTTTTTTTAACAATTCAACATTCGCTTTTATAAAATTGCCTTTTTGCAGAAAAAGTTTGTTTTATCACAATTTTGAATTCTCGTTACGCCTCCTGAAAATACATATTGTAGTTACATATTCAATTCTCATGTGATATTTCACTCATTTACATATGCATATTAGCATAGCATTGTATTTCAACTCTTGAGAGACCCCACCCTGCATATTGTATTTAAGTTTCGACATACCGTCAATTAAAATTATGCTACTAGTTAATATGTTTTCGGTATATTTATTTAGTTCCGACATAAAAATATTACAACGAATACAAGAATAACTATATTACGAGAATGGGCATTCAAGGGTGAAAATAGCACATCAACCTGTAACATGATTCTCGTAAAATTAAACATTTTGCAACTATGACGGAAGTGTGCAGCGTAAAAGTTAAATTGCTTTCTGTTTTGTAAACCGTACTATTTCGAATCCGCGTAAAAGCAAAATTGGGTATATCTAAAAACTGAAAATGGCAGAATTTCTAGCTGCGAGGGGGATGTGTAGATTAAAAAGCAGTTGCAAATTAAAGTTGTACAATTTTATACGTTAATGGGGCACGTTACTTCCGAGAACTATTTTTGTCACAGAAAATAAAAGATAAAAGGAACGACGTGCAGTGACTCCAATTAATATTCGGACGCTCTTAAAAAAATGATCACATTTTTGACATGCGATCACACGATTTGAACTTTTTCGAGAAGTTAAAGCAATTAGTTTACTACACGATGCAAAAAGAAATTTTTTCAAACATTTCGATATTTTCAGAATCGTTTTACAACTTTTTCATGTGGGTCTACATTGAAAATTTAGAAAGTACGTTTTGTAGATCTGTGTTTCATCGAAATCGGTTGATGCCGGCAAAAACGAAACATTTAGCATTTAGCTGGAATAAATTTATTCCGAAAATCGTGAAAAACTGCAATTTTTACCATTTTTAACGCTAGATTTACTGGAAAATGATGGTTTCTAATATTTTTAATTTATAATAATATTGAATATATTATATAATAATAATATTGAGATTGTAAAGATGCAATTATGAGGAATTATTAAACCAATTTATTCCTTTAGATATATATTATAAAAAATATGGCCAAAAAGAATGAACTCATTCTTCTTATTTCTATAAAACAATATAAAATTTTAAGATTTCAAGATTTCGATGAAATTTTCAGAATATGTCTAATTGATACAGATCTACGAAACGTGTATTCTAAATTCTCACTATAAGCCCACATGAAAAATTCTTTTCGCGTTACGTAACAAACAAATTGTTCTAACCAGTGGCTAAAATTAGTGGGGCTGCTGCTCCAGAAAATGTTCAGTCTTTGTTTTAAAATTGTGTAAAAGGGGGATAGCTACTGACATTAAGGATTATATACAGGGTGAATTCGATAAAGCAGGACACCTAAATATCTCCGTTACTTTTCGTTGTACAAAAAAATTTCGTAGGACAAAGTTACACTGTTTGAAGGGCCACATATAACGGTGTAAGGGAAAAAATTTCAAGGTTATTTTTATGAGATTTCAAGGTTATCGATGTTTTTTAAAGTGAAATGATATATTTTCGTTAACGTAATGTTGTAGCTGACAAAATAACGAATTCATGCATGTAACACAATATGACCTTCAACCCAGAAAAATGGTATAAATAAAATCCAACGTGTAAGATTCATTTGATGCATTTCTGTTACGAAAGTAACGGAGATATTTAGGTGTCCTGCTTTATCGAATTCACCCTGTATTGTACAAGTATAAAGAAAGGATTGAAAGGACTTTATTATATTAAATATTATCGATAATATCAAGTGGAAATAGGGGGTGCTGCTGCAGTTCCACGGTGCCTGTATGCGAGCCGCCGCTGCTTCTAACTTCGCAAAAAAATCCAAGTCCTACGGTCTAATATAGAAAAAGTTATCGACTTTTCAAGAGCGTCCGAATATTAGTGAGAGTCACTGTACGTCGTTTTACATGTAAATGTAGTCTAACCTTTTCAATCGAAGTTACGCATAGCTCTCCCCGTGCTTTGTCGTTTTTTCTCGGATGTTATTCGAACTCAACATGTTTCTCCATCGTTACAAGTTGGCCGTTCATTCTGAAAAGTCTTTTGCAATTAAAAACGGACGTGAGAGCACGCGGACTCGTTAACGTAGACGCGTTTCGACCGATTTTCCGGGATTTTGGAATGGTGGGAGCGAGAGAAAGAAAGGGTGAGCGTGAGGGAGAGCGGCAGAGTGAGAGAGGGAGAGAGAGAGAGAGAGAAAGAGAGCACCCTGACCTGATTCCGCTTTCGAATCTATTTTGAAATCTTGCCACCGCGCACGGGGATGCTCGCGTGTCTGCTGTGCTAACGAACCGGAGGCAAGACATGACCACATACAAGCTCATTCAATTTTATCGCTGTTAATGGCCACGGTGTGTCGAATTAAAAAGGCACTTACCGTTTCTGAAATCGCGCGCTTTACAACTCGTGTCCTTCGTTAAGCTCCGTGTACAAGCCAGACGAATTTCCTGTCTGATTGTTCGATGCTTTCCGCGGAACACCGATAACGACCTCCGGGTTCGATCATCGCCGCCAGATAATAATAATAATAATAATAATGCTGCAGCAGACAAACCAAAAGAGACATCTTTATTTCAAAATTATGTTCGCGGTATGTTCTACGAAATTAAAACTGTCGAAGATTAATTATTATGTTAAAAGCGTACACCTTTGTGCGATTGTTTGTTTTGCTATCGATGTGTCTAAATAATCGATTTCAGTATACACACACCTTTTATGTCGTGTATAAACGAAAGAAAATTGAACGGGAGACTAAAACTTTCGAGTACATCCAATATTTTTTAAATACATACCACAGTATACCATGATGCATCAACAACCGTACGCTCTCGTAAATATTTCACAGTCGTTCCAAACGCAACGGTAAGAAAATTTGTACAATAATTGTCCCAGTAAGAACTTGGCACAGTCAGTTCATAATAAATTAAACCAGGGCGAAGTCCTCTGTGTCAGGAATAGCGTACACACCAGTAATAATAATAATAATAATGTTGGCAATGTCTCTAAACTTAAGCGTCGGAAGTCCACGATGAATCATGCAGCAATACAGACTTCGACGAAGAAACTGGTTAACAATTTATTTCGACGAACATACGATTATACATAAAATATTGAAAATGCTGGAAAAAAGCTTTTACTATATGAGCACTTGATAGATTAAACAAAAAAAAACCGTCGAATTTTGTGTATCTGTAACGTAGCGCTTGCAGTAGTGTTGTATCGAAGTAATGATATAATAAAATACGTGTAGTCTATTTTTGATAAATGATAATATTAATATTAACAGAAATATTTCTGTTAAATATTTAATGTTAGGTACTAGCACAGTATAGTGAGAAAGAATTAAAAGAGACACATAGATAAACTAATATTAATTTGATAATTAATTAATAGATCACGGGTGCGTTTAATATAAATAATTTTATTTTTTGCGTTAACACTAAAGCTACCACTGTCGGTCATATGACCGGTTTTTATATTTTTTTATTTTACAGTTATCGAAATTATAAAGTTACCTACATGAAAATTGATACGACACATTTTTTTATTGAAGCGCATATTGAAAGAAAAATTGTACAAAATCTAAATGAATTGTCATTTTTATAAGCTAAAACATTTTAATCGCTTTTAATGCTCGGTAGTTTTTATGTTAAAAAAATTTATACAGTGGATCCAAAAAATATTTAGATTAGTTCAGATTGAATTTCGGGTGAAATCGTATCGAAACATCGATCAAATATACCTATACGCGTACTATGCAGAAGTAAATACAGCTTAACTAGCGTCCCGGTTATTGCACCATCACTGTTCATCGCGTAAATGAATGATAGTTAAATTTAGATATGCATGCATAATATTCTCTATTGGCATAGCCACATCGTTTAGGTTTGACAACTTGATTATAGAAAGCGATGTCGTTCACTGACTCCTCCGTATCTTTTAATCTTGACATTAATACAATACACTCTGCGGACATTTGTTTCGTGCTTTGCGCCGATATTTCACATTTGATTTAAATAAACGCGATATTTATGTGTTAATCATTTAAACAAATCTCGAGACAAATGTTCAAACAAACTACACCGTTGCAAGTATAACCTAACGTGAAGACAAGTGAGATTTTTTGTCACTTATTAATAGACTGCGGATCTTTATGCATTTATAGCAAAATTGAGTATACAAAAATCGAAGTTATTGAAAAATTTTAAAAATTGAAGTTGTCAATATTGAATTTCTCCTCTTTTAAGATCATTACGGGAAAAAGTAAAATTCAATTCAGTTTCTATTTCTTGCAATCGGTGTAGAAAATTTTTATTTTGCATAAAGATCCGCAGTCTACTTGTTAATTATTAAAATGCAGGAAATTTTTTTCTTCGTTAACATCAATAGCAAGGGAGCGGATCTTTGTGCAAAATGAACATTTTCTATTTTCTATATTAAACTTGTTTCTTACGAATCGATTCTATCGAGTTATGATTATTTTTAAATTATTACAATCTTCGTAAGTGCTCTTACATTTCGCCGAATTTTGTAATGTTTACTCTATCGATAAGAAACTTATACAGTAATTCACATCACTATCAGTTCGTCTTCCAGAAAAGCAGAATTATGGTCAACAATACACAGTTCGATCTAAGTCACTCGTTCAATTCGCCATTTTAACAACATAAGCTAAACATGCACACGGTGTTGTATTTCTCTTTCGTTTTCAGAGACTGCGAGAATAGGGACTGTTATTCCAGCGAAAAAAATAATAATTAAAAAAGTTTGAACATGCACGATACTCATTCGTTCCGGCTTCGATCAATGTATTCCATTATAATGAAAACAAAAGGACAGCTGTGTTTCGAGTATTTCGAAACACAAGCCAGTACTTCATTCACGCACTGCCGTTTCGCACTGCACCATGTCGCGTGCTTATTAAAAACCGGTAGGAAATGTGTTTGCCAGTATTGTAATAGCGTTATCAAAATAGAACTTCGATACCGACGAATGCCAAACGAATTTCGGCTACGAGAAACTGCTTAGGAAAATCGATGCTCTGTATTTTTAAAATGTCTCATTAACATAAACCTCCCGGATTATTATCCGACTAAACTTCCGTTGAAAGCACCGAAATTACGAATGAGTTAAGCAGATGAATCTTTCAAAAGAACAAAGAGATTTTTTATGTGGTCGTCGAGAACGATGAGCTGACTTGTTATTTGCATTTAATTTCACCTTCCACTGGCTTTCCCCATTCTTAATTCGTTTAGTCGGTAATCTTTGTTGTTTGACTTCTCTCACCTATAATTTCATCTTACGTCGTGATTACTTCCTGAAAAATGACACCCTGTAGATATATTGAATAATAGAATTTTAGTGTTGAGATTTTGAATTCTTATTTAACCCTTATGTCAATAACCGGGTACTCGGTATCTTTAAATTTCTCTTTAAAACTTTTTTAACATTTTTGTTAGTAAATAGCAAAACTATTGTAAATTTTATATTCTAGAATCATTAGAGATTAACCTACATCTGACAAATAAAAAATATGCATTGAAACTATACAAGAGAATATTGAATATCGTAGAAATTTTGGTTATCGATACAAGGGTTAAGCAAAAATAACAGACGACACCATTGATCATCTGAAGTTGTTGTTGTTTAATATTAGTAATAAACTAGTAGATATAAATATAATTCAAGTCTAAATTGGAAATCAATGAAAATGAAGTTGCGATTGAATTAATTACTACACGGCTATTGTACTGTATTTTTAATTCACGAATAAATAAATATCTTTATGAAGTACTATATGGAAGCAGATGAGATGTACATGGAAACCAGCATGAAGGTTTAAACTTACAACTGTCACGCGATGCGCACGCAAAGTGGATTATTTCTCCCTTGATGCGACAGCGAACGCGAAAGAAGGTAACCTTGTGTACGGATTACACTACAAAGCAACGGTGATTTGCAAAAAAAATGCAACATCTCCTTACAGCAGATGCTGGAAGTGAAGAGAGCGCGGTGAAAGGAGGTGCGTTCATGACACCGCGAACATCGCGAGCATTAAATAAGGTCGGAAGTAGTTTCCCGTCTGACAATTCGCAACGTCAGTTTGTCGTCGGATTCTGTTATTAAAAAAATCCCGGTTAATTAATAAGCCGACGCGGCTCGTGAGAACAAGCGCATGGGGGCTGAAGCCGTGCGCAAACAACGGAGAGATTTTGTATTAAAGAATGCAAATTTTTGTCGCGATCGCGATCTATAAACCGGGCGTAAAACGGGAAACGGTCTTAGATAACAATTACGTCACGAATAAATCCCCTTATCGCGACCGCGTTACAACGTCGTGAATAGCGAAGCGAGCGAAACGACAGCGCTCGTTCATAGACCTAATAACGTCGGCAAACAAAGTCCGCGAGAAGAAACCGTTTCAGAGCGTGTTCGCATTAGTCACGGAGAACGAATTATTAATACGGTTGGTGCATTTGAAAGACAGATGCATAATTCTCTGGGTAGCAGCGTTCCGAACATTTATGGAGACTCTGACTCTCCTCCCTGCTTCTCGTTCCGTCCGCCGGTTTCACGACTCCTCTTACTCTCGCTCCCATAACCCCCTCCCCCTGCCCCTCCCTCTCCCTTTTTCATTTTGAAATTTTCATCCTATATAAGCTCGCCGGGAAAACTTACGCTTTTCGAGTACGGAACTCTCGTTAGAGAGGTCGACGAATGGATCAGAGCACTGAAACGGAACGGAGTTATGAACCGATCGAGGATCACCCTCGGCCTTATTATTTATTCACTATCGGGACATATATCTGTGCGCTGCCTCCGCCTGAATATTTTACAGAAAACCATCGCCGATGTCGGCGCGTTTCACCGTTACCCATGATGCCTCGCGGATCTCCCGCGTTGACGATCGGACGAATCGTAAAATCGATTCGAGAGAGGGAAAAAGGAAAAAAAAGGAAGAAAGAGAGAGAGAGACGAGTCGAAGGCGTTGAAGGAGACCCTTTTACCGGATTGGCAAAACCACGATCGCTACTGAAAGAAAAGTACACCAAGGCCGGCGTTAGCCTCCCCCCCAAACCCCCACCCCTGTGTGCGCCGGTGCCCCCGTACCCCACCGATTCCATTGAGCCCCAGACCACCCTCGGGGTTGTTACAGAGACTTCTTTGGGCTGCCGTGAACCGTCGAATCAACCTTCTTAATTAACGAACGATTTTTGCGTCGGAAACGAATGAAAGGATCCCGGCCGGCTCTCAAGGTAGACATTATGAAAATGACGGGAACGACCCACGGCCAACAGGAACGGCTTGCCTAACTTCTGCTTAATCTTATAGATTATCCAGTCGCCGGGCCTCCTTTAAATAAGCAGCAACCGGAGGGATTCGTTTTGCTGCCTCCCCTCCCAGCGACCTCTCCAATCAATTTCAAGAAAATCGCGGCGATGCGGCTTGTTGCATCCGCCCGGTGCGACGCGGCGGTTTCGTGGCGATTAAAACACGATATTCGCTGGCTGGCGGTAAAGTTTGGCGAGCCTTAAATTATATCGCCGCCAATATATATTTTCCTTTTCATTCCCGCGTTCTCGAACTCTCTCTCTATCTCTCTCTCTCCCTCTCCCGCTCTCTCTCTTTCATTCGCTATCTTTTTTTCGACCCGGGAAAATCGCTATGAATCACGACCGCGTTCCGCTTCAGCGTTTTCATCGAGGACATCCATCCTCGTCAACGGGACGAAACTGCACCACCCTCCGCGAACAATTATCGAAATTCCCTGCGCAATTTTTTTAAAAACCGATTCTACTCCCCTCTACGTTATCCTCGGCGAAAGCAAGTATCTTCGTTCCATCCATCCATCATCATTATCCGTCATCTGGGAAATCCTCGTCGGAACGTCGCGTCGGGAACACGCCGAGCTGCGCGGTGCAGCGACCACCATCGTGTTCGCAGACGCGCAGAGAGCCAGCCAGCCAGCCAGCTAGCCAGCCAGCCAGCCAGGCAGGCAGGCAGGCAGGCAGGCAGGCCCCGGGGGTTCCGATTCAGCCGGAAGATTTTCAATCGAACCGACATTCCATCATCCTCAAACGCATCCTGACCAAACGGTCTGCAGGTGTGGACATCGGCTGCTAGTAAAACGGTTGCTCCTCTCCTTCAACCTCATTGTTCCATTCTCCCTCTCCGGCTCCTCTGCTAGCCCTCCTCCCCTCTTCCGGCAGCCGCCTCTTTTCTACCCTGAAATGTTCCTCTCGGTCTATTCACCGAGTAGCCCCCTCGGTTTCTCTCTGTCTCGCATCGAAAGTGGACACATGCTTGGCCCTAGTCACCGTCCCTACGAATTCCAGGGATCAATGCGTCGGTGCACCAAAACGCCTGCGCCACCCCCTCGAACCCCACCACACCCACGCCGCTTAGCGGAGGAGCAGCAGCAGCAGCAGCAGCAGCCAGCAGCGGCACTAGCACCGTCAACAGCAGCAGCAGCACAAGCAGCGACGGCGGTGATAACGAGGGCGATGGTAGTGGTAACGGTAGTGGCACGGCAGTACGGACAACCCTCACCGACACATGCGAGCCAGCCCGTCGGTCCGCGCAAATCCTAAAGTACGTAGACCCTACGGGCCTGCTGTCAGAGTACTAGTGCGTGCCGGCTGGTGGTGCCGCCGCCGCGCCGGTGTTCCTGGTCGTGTGCCGTAGAATCTTCTCCTCCGACGAAGGAGGCGAAACCTACCCTCCGCCTTCTCGCCCCTATCCGATCCGCTCCCACTCTTCCTTCCCGCGCAGCGCAGATAGAGGGGAAAAAGAGGGAAAGGGAGGGTTAGAGTTGTCGCCGTCCCGTTTCCACCCTTCCTCGTAGCAGCGCCAGCTACTCCATCGGCTTCGGGGAGCAGAGAAAGAGAAGGAGCGACGGAGAGGGTGCTCCCCTCTCCACTACGTGCGCGATCCCGAGCCTCGGAAATTCTGAAAGCGGTGCGCGCCTGTGCAACTCGCGGGGGGTGGCAAGGGACCGAAAATCGAGGTGAAAGGAAACTCCGCGGATCCGGCCTAAGGGTCTCTCCTAGGGCTGGTGCGTATCGGTTCTAGCGAAAAATTCGCCCGTGTGTCGCACGTCACTGGTCGAAAAAGGCTCTACGACCGACCTGACTCGCCGATACGCGATACTGTGTCGCGCGCGATCGTTCCGCGACTCGCTCGCACCATCGCGGGCTATACCCCGTCGTGGAGACGACGTTACACACGCTCCCGAAGCTGTAAACAC
Organism: Lasioglossum leucozonium; assembly: GCA_028454225.1. Classification (NCBI taxonomy): domain Eukaryota; kingdom Metazoa; phylum Arthropoda; class Insecta; order Hymenoptera; family Halictidae; genus Lasioglossum; species Lasioglossum leucozonium. The sequence continues at coordinate 4,241,110 of CM052215.1, forward strand.
GCATACGCATACGCAGACACTGAAGCACGCAGCCAGCCAGTCAGCCAACCAACCAGCCAGCCAGGCAGGAACGTATACGTGGAGCAGGTACGTGGACGGCGTCGTCGTCGTGTGCACCGCGGATCTGGTGGTGTTTCAGTGACACGTCACGATCGAGTTCCTCAGGATATACACGTATTTATTCTCCGGCTGCGACGCGGTCCCTCGTCAGATCCAGTGTTCTCGTTTGTGTGCGATCGGACCCCGCTTGACCCGGACGATAGCGCAGGAAGCACAGATACGTTCGTCTCGATGAACAACATCGAGGGATAGAGGACACTTACGCGAGAGACCTCCGTTACTCGACGGCTCAGCGGACTCGTTCGATCCGCGCTGGTGGTGGTGGTTTCTTCCTCGCGTGACACACTTTTGTCGCGAGAGAAGAGAAACTCTCGCCTTCTCTCGTTCTCCCTTCTGTCTCGCTTGCCACTCTGTCTCCGGCTGTGTATGTGTGTGTGTGCGTGTCTATCTGTCTCTCTTTCTCTTCCCGAGGAGGAGGAGGGAACCGTCTTGGCGGACTGATTTATCCCGATATTTCGCTTCCCCAGTGCGTGAACGCAAAGTGAGAGTTTACCGTGGTACCGTGAGTGTGCAGACGTGATCAGTGAAGAGTTATTTGGTGTCTGACTCTGAGAAAGAGGAACCCTTCGATCTCGATCGTGGAAGAGAAACGCAGAGCCCCTTCGGAAGAAGCTGAAGCAGCGAGTTGATCGCTGCTCGTTGGTGGCTAGTTAGGGCCCGTGATTCGAAGCCGTTGCGTTCTCCCGTGCCACCTCGGACTAGCCAGGATTCTTGCTTAAACGGCAGCTGGATTCGCGGAATACCGAGAATAAGGGGGTATCATGTATCCCCCGATTGCAGCCCTCCTTTGAGGGTTGAATCGTCGATCTCGCTCGCGTTGGTTCCCTGTGTGTTACGTGCCGTTCTCCGCGGTGTGTAATTGTGCGCTGGAACTAGACCAGAGTCGTCTACACGAGGATCACTGACTTCGGCACAAGAGCTGGTCCCGCTGAGGACTAACCGTGTACCACATCCCCGCGCTGAAAGTGAGTCTCACGCTCTGACGATTCTACGCTTCACCTCGCCCAGTTGCTACCTGAATCCTCGTTTAAATTCCCCTCGGCCGTGTACCGCTCAGCCATATGACCTAACTTTGCATGCTAGCGTCTAACTCGACGCCGACGATCTCTGTGTTACCCTTTTTTCAAGCTTCACACGAAAACGCTGACAAGGACGCTAGTTACCGAAGGGATACGTTTCTCTTCGAACGTGCGAGGGGATCTCGATTCTGTTTATGCAACAACCGAGTATGCTCGATTACCGAAGCGACAGGACGCGAACGTCTGATTCGTGGAGTTCGCGTTCGGACGAGAGGAGTATCATTCAATGGCGACATTTCGTGCGTCCATAGTCCGTGGGCATCGATGGGCATGTTGTGCGCGGCTGTAGCAGGTGAAGGGTTAAACGGTGCGCGTTCTAGCACAACGCTACGGTTACAAGGGAAATCGTACGAGCACCAAAGAACGGTTTTTAAAAAGCGGTCAGGCGAAACGAAGTTAAGCAATGTCGGTTAATGGCGTTTCCGAGTAAGACGAAAGAAATCCAATTTGCCGGTTTCACCGTCACTTTGTCGCAGCGCGGAATCCCGTAGGAAGTTCAGCTGTGTTGACTGGCCTACAGCGAATTCAATCAACAAAGCGAAACCTTATTCCGCGCGCGCGAGAGAAACCCCTCCTCCCCCCCAGCCTCTCTAACCGTGTGTCAGCGGATGATAATGCGTTTACCTACACGCTTCTACGAACACGTAAGGCTTTCGCGATCGCGCCGGCTCTTTTTTCTACTCAATTATCCGCGTAACATTTCAATTGCGATCGCGAAAGCCCCCCCGTGACTTTCTCCGTCTGTCCGGCCGCTAATCCCACCGATCAATCACCGGGCAATCCGAGCGTCGTGTTACGCGCAGAAGAAGGCGTACGATGACAAAGGTTGTTCTCGCCGACCGATGACTCATTGACTGCCGAATGAAATTCCGGTGTCAATCAAGTCTATCTAGCCGTAATTCGACTGCGGATCCTGAGGCGGTTGTCGATTTTCCAAACGCTGGAAGATGACTTGTACACGATCGATAATATTTCTGTTTTATTTTGTTCGCGATAGAATCTTTCAGAAATACCATATTTCTCGTTATCCTAGTTATTTGAAAATAGCCAGTGAAAATGAAAATTATTTTCGGAGACTTTTAGAAAAATACGCTATTCCTTCTTAATATTTTACTACTTGAATAACCGAGCACTGAAAGTAATCAATTTGCGTTGTCTTTTGAAAATATCAAAATTGCACGACTATTTTATAGAAATTGCGTCTGGATAAATTAGTGGATCTAATAAGTTTCCTCAAAAACATTGTAATCGGAATAATTGTGAAATAAAAAATCGGAAATCGGTCATTTGGGAGGGTTCGGTTGTTCTATAATATGTAGTATTAAAGGATCCAAGTATCTTAAATTTTATTTTCATTATAAACAGTCCAGATTACATATTAACGTTACAGAGTTTCACAAATTATCAGATTCAAAGAGTAAAGTCATGTTTTATCATCTCTCATAATATTTTTGTTGATACTTTAATCTCACTTTTGCCTGATGTAAATTTTGAACAGTGACAACCAACCAAGATAATGTTTGTTTCAGCAATTAGGATAATGTCCCATTTCATGCCTTGTTAAGCCCTTTTATTTCCATTACGTCATAGTCAGAATATAATATCAGTTTTAACAATAATTCCTACGTTCAGCAATTTTATAGTCATACGAATTTTATTCCGTTTCTAAATGTTTGTGTTTATACACTAGTTGTATGACCATGGCTCAAAATAGAAAACATGAAATAACGCGACGCTAAAACACAATTAGAATGAAATAGCTATGTACTTCGTAAATATTTGGACGTACGGAGGAATTCGATAATGAGCTTTTTTATTATTCATCATCAATTCGATATTCAATATCGAGTCCGATCTGTGTTATTCTATGATCTGAAACATTAATTGTCTCAAACATCCCAAATTTCATTCACACTTTTACATTTTCACGTTCATAGCCAATATCGCCTAACTTTTGTAATGAAAAAAGTGCTCAAGTTTTAATCAAACCTATCCCAGTCGACCATGTCCAATCGCTTTTCCAGTTTCGAATTTCAGATAATCTAGCATTTAAAAGAAAGAATTCAATTCGTATTTTCAGTCCATGATAAATATTGAAAGTTTTATTTGTACATATAAATCGTAAACAAATTACATTTTCATCCAACATTTTAATTAATTGCGTACGTCAATATGCAACGAACACGTTCACAGTGAAAAGTTTATTATGCAACAAATATTTCTTTCATATTTTTTGGAGACATCATAAGCGTTCAAATACATAGTTCAAGTACATAGAATAATAGAAACAAGTCATAGTACGCAACATAATATTCAGAGAGATCACGACGTCCTTTTGCTAAATTGTTTTGATACTTCATGGAGTTAGTGGATTGCATTTACCGAAACGTTTTAATACTGAACGTGAAAAGAAAAATAGATTAACAATGTTGCAACATTCAAGCTGAAAATTGCAATTCCATTCTAGACTCGATTGCACGAATGATCTTGACCATTCAGTTTTCAAGCAACTCGGAGTCCATTAACGGCGTTTCGAAGACGCAGTTTGCTAATTGACATCGATCAGAAAATTAGCAACGAAAATGGGGTGGGAACATCGCGAAAATGCCGAAGAAACGCACGCAAGATTCTTGACCAGCCGTCCGTCGCGCTGGACGGCGAACTCGTTGACACCATTCCCGAGCAGCGATGTTTGATCTCGTTAAGAAGCGTTTTGAATTTTTATAGGAAGGCCTTTCCGAACGGTATGCAAATGCTCGTCTCAATAAACCGCATCCGTCCGCGCGGTATATTCAGTTTGACGGGCGCGCGGGCGAAGGGGAAGAGAAGACGAGGGCGGCGAGTAGAATGTAGAACGAAGCGTAGACCGGCTAACTACATATCATTTTCTAAATGCAAATCCCGCGAATCGTCGGGCACGCATTTGTGATTCAGCTTCGCCGGATAACGCGCTCATCGAATTTGTCGCACGGTGATTTTCGTTGCCGGCCGTTATTCAACAATTCGTTATTTATGCAAACTCCGTTGGATATTCAGGAGATCGCGCGAAAAGAATCCGTCCCGTCCCCTGTCCCGTGCCGCCACCCCCGCCTCCTCCTGCTTTTCCTCCACCTCGTCCACCCACACCACCCTCGTAACCCGCCTGAAGAACAATGGTTACGCATCGCGAAGATTTATGTATCGTTCCAGGGGATTCAATTCTCGGCAAGCGTAGCCGCCTATTCGACCATTTCATTTAATCCCTGGCCGTTTGTTACACGGAAATTGAATTACTCTATTTTTGCATCAACAATTCGCGATATACAGGTCGTTACTAAACTCTTTAATGCCCGAGCGTGAACATCCTACCGTTAACAACGATGAGAATTTGTCGTATCAGCGCAATAACGTAAACGCTCACCCTTCGAATCACACCGATATTAACAATCTCGTTGCCGTGCCATGTCGTGTCAGACCCAAGTGGATATCGCGATACCTGGCCACGGAGAATTAATCTTTCCCGTGAAACATTCCCCCGAAAGAACCTTGTGTCGTTTATTCGGAATCGCGTGGAACTGCAAAGTGTCGCTGCTCGATGTCTGTCTACTTTTCAGAGAAAAAAAATCATTTTCACTTTGCTGGAATTCTTGATGAATTGTTTGCCTGGCTACGCGAGCACACCCTCGTCGAATTACAGGAAAAAAATGCTTTCAAAATGGTTCCTTGGACATTAATTTAAAATTATTTTGAGCACCATCTTCGTGCCTCGCATTTTCGTTAAATTGTTTCACTTTTATTCGGACTATTCGTCACTGGAGAGATACAAATTGTTCAATCGCGGTGTTGCAATTACGGAATAATGCAATCTTATCGAGTCACACAGAAAAGGTGATCTTGGGAAATTTATTACTGGGGCTTTTTCAATGTATTCGTGTATGATTCAATCTCATAAACAAATTTTTATCACATGGTGGTTATGATAGACTTGTTGCCGAAGAAACCTAGAGAACGATTGATTCCTTGCAAAATTGTCCAACGATCCCTAAAGACAGGAAATATGGGGCGACCTAAATGTAATCACCTAAATATCTCCTTTATTTGTGATGACGTAAAAAATGTTTTAAATGCAATATAGATGGTGGAACAAAGTTATTTTTTTTCGAAGTCTTCACTTTAATTTTCAAGGATCAAGGTCATTTGAATGTTATTATACATATCTGAATGTATTTTGCGATTAGGTAAACGATGCAATAAAAAACAATTTAGTTATGCGTCAAAAAACGCCGATTATCTTGATAACTCCGAAAAAAATATCCTTGCCAAATACATATTTGATTTTATTTGATTATTGACATTAACACTATGTACATCAAGTAACAAATATTTCCAGGATCACAATAACCTGAAGAGATATTTAGGTGGCCTTTCTTAAAAGGACCACCCTGTATAACAAATATTTTTCTACAACGTTCGACCATTCTAGGATAAAATTGCAGAAAGTTGATAAGCTCCATATCATTTAGCTTCGCACTAATACATCCCAAACGTGACCTATTTTTGTGGCGTTTTAATTGGATCAGTTACTTTTCACCAGTACAATTTTACAAAAATTTTTGTTCAATTAAATTCATTTAAATTTCAATACCATAATTGAACATTGTTACGTTCTAAATTATTCACTGTTGTGGTAACAGAAAAAAAATTTAGCAAAATATGAAAGCTAAAAATGTTGATTAAAAAAAATTTTTTTTTAATTAATATTCAATTAAATTTTCTACATATAGAATTGGTAAAAATATTCAGTTAGATTTAGGTATCAAAATTCCTGTTGCGATAAAATTTTTAATTAGGGGTATTAAATTGGTCGGAATAGGTATAGATGTCTGTGTTATTTCTGAGTGACTTGATTTGTGACGTAACTTTAGAAACCCCATCGAAATCTCGGTCGAGTCCGACATTCTATTTCAAGGATTGTGGCATGTCAACCGAATACATAAAGTTGTAGACTCGCATAAAAATTCCAGGGGCTTGCGGGATGATCTTTTTTGCCAATCCTTCCCCTCGAACTAATAAAAAATTGAACTCCGCCCGCAGCCAGGCGCAGTTTCTTCTGAAACACAGGAAATGCATTACCGATCTTTTTTTGAAACCGGTCGGTTTATCAGACAAACTTTCTTTTCTTTTTTTTTATTGAAAGTGTTCGAACAAACCTATGATTCTTACTTAAGCAATCTTAGTCGATTTATGCTTTATAGTGAGTTACTGCCCGAGCTGTTCGATTCGCTACAGAAATACGCTTTTAGGAGAACAGTTCTGCTTAAAATACTATTCGGCATCCATATTCGACGGACGTGCCACTCGTAAAAATATACGGTCAGCCAATGTTTCGTACATTCAGAGAATTTTAAAATGACACGATTGTCATTTACATTTCATCTTATCCGATTTTGTTTAAAACGTTGCACATCATATAAGTTATACTTAACTCACGCCACGTTAGGCTGAGAGATTATGCGACTTAAATATACATACAGTCAGACATAAGCCTGCGTACGGATCGCAAGTTTCGAATATTTCAGACCAATTTGTCAAACGTTTGAGGAAATCAAACTATTTCTGTATTTACACGAATATTTAAGTAAAGCAAGAATGAAAACGTACAATTTAAAAACAATTGTTCGACTGGATGAATATATTAAAAGTAATTAAATTTCTTATGTTTCTATATTTAATGAACAGAGAATATTGATTCCGATTAACTGGTTACCAAGTAAACACATAAAATATGCAAAATCTCTGTTTCCATGAAATCTTTGACATTTATCAGGTAAACTTTGCATTAAGAAGATTTCACACCAGACTGACTAAAATCATAAAAAAAAGAAGACGAAGGATTCATAGGAGCTCGAGCGAACAATTGAAATAAAATCGAGGAAACGGAAAGAACGAATTGGTAGTATCGGCTTGAATTCGCAAATTGCCGTAAACTCGCGTCGGAAGAAGAATCGGTCTTTTTCATCGGTATGTAAATGATCAGCTGCTTGAAGCTGCGCAAATCGAGGCTCCTTTCGTATTCAAACTAAAAGATTAATTCTTTAGTGGGCGCGCGTGAAGGCGGAGGGCTTGGGCGGGTTGCAGGGAACACGAGCCCGTGCGCGCGCGAATAGAGAAAAAGAAAAGTGTCTGAAAATCGTTGAAAGTAACTGTGACGTCGCAACAATAAACGGAATACAATGGTTTCAATCGTATCGCGCGGCAGCGGCGCGAGTGCCGCGCTATTTTCATTCGAAGCATCCTCCGAGCAGCTTACAAGAAGCTCGAAAAAAGGAAGAGGGAGAGAGATCGCCGACGATGGGACCGGGACGGGAGAGAAAGGAGACGAAGAAGAAGAAAAAAGGAAGGAATCGCGACCGATCGATAGGGCACTTAACCTGTTTAGCGCGATTAATCGCATTGCGGATAATGAATCTGTAACGAGCTTCGGCTGGAAACGCCGATCGTGGGATTCGCGATTTGGATCAAAAACTGGGGGGACGTCGGTTTGCGTTCCATTTCGCTGGACGATCTAATGATCACGATCTTTCTCGATTAGTATCGCTTCCTAATGGCACAGTGTGATTCTATTTAACACTAAAACTACCGAGCATTAAAAGCGATTAAAGTGTTTTAGCTTATAAAAATGACAATGCCCTATTTATTTAGATTTTTGCAATCTTTCATTCAGTATGTGCTTGGATAAAAAAATTTTATCGAATCAATTTCCATGTAAATAACTTTATAATTTCGATAACTTAAGGTATTGGTGGTGAGATGACAAGAAGATCCTTGGCAGCAGCGTCGCCAGATGAGGGGAGGGAGCACGAATTGAATGGGGGAATGCAGTTACCCTCTCTCTGCCAGTGCCGGATTAGTCACGTGACGTTGTGACGACAGAGACTAAACGCGTCACGTGACCGGGCCCCGACGCGGCGGTAGAGTGGGGAATAACGTGGTAAAAGGGGAAGGTAGAGTGGGGACACAAGCGTTGTTCTGGCGACATTGCTCCGGGGATTAATATTCGGACGCTCGTATAAAAACGATAACTTTTCTGATATTCGACCATACGATTCGAATATTTTTGAGAAGTTTACTACATGACATGACAAAAAATTTTTTGAAAAATTGCAATTGGACGGAATTGTAGTATAAATACTAAAAGCTGCGTTTCACAACTTTTTTATGTGGGTGTATATTGAAAATTTAAAAAATACGTTTTATAGATCTGTGTCAATTGTATGCATTGTGAAAGTTTCATCGAAATCGGTTGATGCGGGAAAAACTGAAATTTTTAAACGTTTTTAGCTCATTGTAACGTTGACCGATTTTGATGAAATTTCCAGAATACATTGAATTGATACAGATCCACAAAACGTGTTTTCTAAATTTTCAATATAAGCCAACACAAAAAAGTTGCAAAATACAACTGTTAGTACTTTCTCTACAATCCCGACCAATTGCAGTTTTCTCAAAAACTCTTTTCGCGTTACGTACAAAACTAATTGTTGTAACTTCTGAAAAATATCCAGGTGGTATGGTCGAATATTAAAAAAGTTATCGTCGTCTTTTTAAGAGTGTCCGAACATTACCCGGAGTCACTGTAAGTATGAAGAAGTATTAATTCCTAAATGATACCTGATCAAAAGCGACAATACCGTAAGAAAATGGTGAGAAAAATTGGAATTCATTAGCAAAAATCGGACCAATCCAATCAAAGTCGATCAGCATTTTCGCGGCCATCAAATTTCCCGGCTAACATTCGCGGTCGAAATTAAACGCGTTCAATTGATATGGTAATCGTTCGCCATCGACTATTGTTTTTCAGCGGTCGCGGCGCGGTCAGCGGTTAATTATCAATTAACTGACCGCTATCAAATTTCTTCGAGTGCTCGGGGAGAAATTTGCTCCCGAGTTAAAAAGAAAATTAGATTGTTCGAAAAACAGAGCGACGGATAAACGTTATTCTATATCCTCGGCCAGCACTATCACGGATGGAATCACCGTCCTCGTTAACTACGAGACGACCGGTATAAAAGTAATAACTAGACCGCGGGTTTTTATGCAAATTCATAATGTTAGAAACTACTCTGCAGAAACACGAGTCGAACAGAAACTTGTTTTCTTTATTAGGATTTTCATTACCGCGAGCACATTACGAAAGCTGTCTGAAGCTTCAATAAAAACGCTTCGTTTCACCGTACGCTGCACAGTCATGATCGCTATAAATACACAAAATACGCTGCGGCCATAATAATTTTAACTGTCCGTTCGAGGAATCTCTTCAATTTGATGGCTGACAAACGACGTCTGATAATTCGGAAAATTTCGTTCTAATTTCCGAACAATATCGTTCGACGTAATAGTATCAATCTTTCCGAATAGATTTAATCATCTTCACAAAATATGAAACAAGTTTTGTTTTAAAAATAGTGATAGACTGCGGATTTTATCCATTTATGACAAAAATGAGTAGGTGTAATTTAAAATAGCAAAAATATTAGAAAAATTTGAAAATACTATTATATTATTTCCAACCTACTAAAAATAACAGGGAAGAAAATTAATTTATCTTGCATAAAGATCCGCAGTCTAATGATAAAGAAATGAGTGAAATTAGTAATCCGCACAAATGTGCGAGCCGACTGGACGAAAATAAACGACTTCGAATAAATAATAAAGAAACGATAGCGTCTGAATAGCAAAAAGTTTACTTTTTCAGACAATTTCGTTGATCATCCGACTGGTAAACGTTAAGTGTCGATACAAAATGTTGATTTAGCGGTAGTTTTCACGAGAATGGGATATTTAACGAAGTCATAAGCAATGTTTTACGTGAATCGCATGATTGATTTTTGAGATACGTGGCAACCAATTCGGCAAACATCGTTCCGAGAAAAATACGTATAAAGTTCCCAGCCACTGTTGTAAAATATATGGGAGGCTTTCTATTTTATAACCTGCGAAACTGCTATTTTTATGATTTCCTTCATAGTACTTTGGAATTATATACCTAAAACATAAAACTGCGCGGACATGCAGAAAGAACATTTTTTTTTTGAAGCCGTCAAAGTGCAAACATCCTTCAGAGTGTGAAACGTCCTTAACTTTCTTAGCCTAAGATTAAACTACAAATTAACGAATCCAGAAGTAGAAAAGTTTTTTTATACGTGTATAACATATTTATTAATGTGTTAAGAATGCACAGTAAATTTTGTATGAAAGCACGTTTTATATCGTAACAAAATTGTTACTTGTTACTGGTAATGTCTTCATTGTATCTTTTTTTTAAAATACACGAATTAAACAATTTTAATCTAAGCAAACGAGATTATATGTGCTAAAGTATGTACGAAACTAAAGCGAAAGATTACATTTTAACAAAATGGCGCCGACATGCAACGAATGATATCGATTTTAGTATAAAAACTTCAACTTTATCGAGCAATAAAGACGAAACTACTTGAGATATTGGCATAATTTTATTCCGTGGAATAACGGGACAACTGTTTTACGTGTGTGTAAAGTTTCGAACAGGTTAGCTCACTCGTTACAGAGAAATTATGCTAGCCAATTGCAAGAAGTTCATTTTGAGGAACGCTGGTTCAAAGTTTCGCTAATTGTAAGTGTACCGAGTAGGTATACTTTCATAAAAAAAAGTTGTTAACAGTATCAACATAATAAAAATATGAAATAGCTACTCGCAGCTATCGTTCAGTCTAAAATCGATATTTCTGCCTATGAAAACGCCTAATCGGTTCTACCGCCTACATCGGCGACCAACGAACGAGCCTAGCGGCGCGGCGGGGCTGGTAGATTCGCCGACGACGACTCGTTTACCCTCGGGCGCAATTATAAAAGCTCGGAGGACTCAAGGCCGCCGGGTCGCCATAAATTCACACCCTACGAGCAGCGAGTAAGCCTTCTCTTCTCCGGACGTGCCATTGATCAAGGTAGATAGGTAACTCGCGCGGCTGAGGGGTTCCAGGCGTTCGACGTGGTTACGTTAATTCTACCAGGCGTCCCAGTTTTCCGCAAGTTGGTTCACGGCCTGCCCTTACAGCCCTGTCAGGAAATTACGAACGGCGGTGTGTTGACAACCGATCCTTCTCTCTGCTCGCAGTTCCACCCTTTTTTTTTCTCTCGCGCCGACCTTCCCTTCCCCTTCTCGTTCCCCTTCTACTTCCACGTCCGGCCACGGATATCTCTCTGTTCAGCTCCCTTTTATTCCCCACCCCCCCAGTATCATTAGTTTTCGCGCGCGCGCGCGCGAACGCCCGAGGATCACTCGACCCTACGAACGCCGAGAGTTGGCGGCAGATTGAAAGCAAATCAGATATTTATTAATACTCGATATAGACAGGCCCCCGAAGTCTTAATTGTCCCGGCCAACCCCAAACCGGGTGAGAAATTTACACGAGACGAGACGAGACGAAATGGGACGAGACGAGACGAGACGAGACGAGACCAGACGAGACGAGACGGAGCGTAACCTCTACGGTATGGATAACGCACGCTCGGCTCAACGGGGATCTTCAACGCTTCGAGCGACGAACGGGATTAAGAACTTATGACACTCCACCCGGCGCGGCGACGCACTGTCACCCCGTACATTTTCTCGTGGGGGTTATCGGGACGAACGCAAATTGAATTCGTCGTTTGTCACGAACTCCCCGCTCAGGTACGCTCCAATACGTATCAGTAGCCCACTGGTGTTTATGCAAACTTCCTCTCTCGTTGACGGGCTTCGCCGGAGAGGATCTTTCCCTTGAAGCGGCATGATTAGATAGCAACAGAGTAACCACTGAAGTTCGACAATTTCGGGGTACAACATCGCCTTTGCTTCGCAGTGTCGATTACAACGGGGTGGTGTTCGATGCCCAGATAGCACACGATGTCTTAACGTTCTTTTTTACGTCCATTTTAGGTCTGAACGTTCTGAATAGACGTCTCTCTGGAAACGTCGTTTGAATGTCTGAAATAGACGTTTTAAAGATGTCTTTTTCCAAACGTCGTTTTAACGTCTGACATAAGACGTCTTGAAGACGTCTGAACGTCCAACAACAGACGCCTTTAAGATGTCTTTAAGAAGTCTCTGTGCAATGTATTTGGGTAGGAGGTTTGGCAATGTGAAACAATTTGTATTTTTATCAAAATATGATTAAATTGTGCTCATACATGTAAAAGAAAATTCGGTACTTTTTCGTTAGCCGGGCGCAAACCTAACCCAGACCAATAATTATAAGAATATATAATTGTAGCACTTTCCTACTATTTCTACCGCGTTGATCGTGTTCAAAGCATTAATTAATTTACACCGGAATGTCTACACGAAGTTCTTTCGCATGACATCTTTTTCTGTAATTTTAGTGTGTCGAAGTAAATTAAAAGGTATTTCTATCAACTTACGCCAAGTTGAAATCGTACGAAGCAGCCCATTTATATTTCATCTTATCCGATTTTGTTTAAAACGTTGCACATCATATAAGTTATACTTAACTCACGCCACGTTAGGCTGAGAGGTTGTGCGACTTAAATATACATACAGTCAGATATAAGCCTGCGTACGGATCGCAAGTTTCGAATATTTCAGACGAATTTGTCAGACGTTTGAGGAAATCAGACTATTTCTGTATTTACACGAATATTTAAGTAAAGCAAGAATGGAAACGTACAATTTAATAACAATTGTTCGACTGGATGAATATATTAAAAGTAATTAAATTTCTTATGTTTTTATATTCTATGAATATCTGTTTATAGTATGGTTATAATTATTGGTCTGGGTTAGGTTTGCGCTCGGCTAACGGAAAAGTACCGAAAATTCGTGTAGCGCTTTCCTACTATTTCTACCGCGTTGATCGTGTTCAAAGCATTAATTAATTTATACCGGAATGTCTACACGAAGTTCTTTCGCAGGACACCTTTTTCAGTAATTTTAGTGTGTCGAAGTAAGTTAAAAGGTATTTCTATCAACTTACGCCAAGTTGAAATCGTACGAAGCAGCCCATACATAATTTTGGCCTGGGCGTTAGCTTGGAAACAGCAGTACCGGTCGGCAAACAAAGTCAATAGCACACGAATACCGTTCCCCTTCGCGTTGTGTGTGTGTGCGTTTCTACTGACAATGAGTTTCCGTGAACATTAGCATTCACTATGGCGAATCGGAAATTGACTAAAAATTCTGATGTCTGAACAAACCTCACGTATTCTGTGCTTTCGGGTATATTGTTGGAGATCGATAGACAGTATCGGATGCTTATGAATGAACTGTATTCACATCTGTGTATGTGACCGGACTCGCGAGTTTCTATTTTATACCTAGCCACTTCTACATATGTATATTTGACCGGCAGCTCGACGTTCTGTTTTGCGCGCAGGGTGTTCCGAGCAGTTTTGAAAACTTTATGGCCGGCACACGCGAGAACAAAGAAGTAGCTCGGCTCTGAGAGTTGTTCCTACAGTTATCAAACTTACTTTCTATTTAGAAATTTATTGGTTCGCTCGAGCGGCGAACTCGGCATTGTCCTTCGGAGAACCGAGTCTCGAAGTTGCTGGATATTATAAAGCTGCGGATGTTTATACAATTTCATATTTTCATGCGCAGGTTTATAGAATCGGGAACCGTCGAGAAATTTGTTACCACGATGCGCTGCGATGTCCGCTCCTCTCCGCAACTTTTCCATGGACTCTGCTTTTTCTTCCGCAAAAAAGAAAACCGAATCGTGTTTTTCATTAGTAACTCCTTAACAGAAAACATTTTCGCAAAGGAAAAATTTGCTTCAAACGACCTTGGACATCGCCCCTCTGAAGCAAGTATTGTGACGAGATCACAAGAAGGTCCCTGGCAGCAGGTTCGCCGGTTGAGGGGAGGGAGCACGAATCGAGGGGAAATGTTACCCTCTCTCTGCCAGTGCATCGTAGAAGGGGAAGGTAGAGTGGGGGCACGAGCCTTGCTCTTATCATCTCAGCACAGTACAATATTTTTGTGACACCCTGTAGTGTAGCAAGGGTGCTCCAGATTGCATAGATGTTATAAACTGTTGAACTTTTTGTTAACTCCAAAGACTCCGTTTAGAAGTAATTACGCATCGCGTATATTATTAATAATAAGTTTATTGAACGTTTAACAAAAATGAATATAATAGAAGAAGCTAACACGTGGTGTCACGTCGATTGCCCGGTCGGAACTAACAAGAGATTTCAGATCTAGATGAAACAATCGAATCGCCAAATCGCAGGGCGCCTTCCTATTGGCTACCGTCGACGCATAGAGTATAAAAAGCTTACATTTCAACATAAAAAATGTTAACGTTATATTGATCGTAAATTGTTTTTTTAAACATATGGTATGAAATTTTTGGCGCACGGTTCGATCAGTTACTACAATATAATTAGTTATTTTTATGGAAACTTTTAAACGTTAACCATTTCAACATAAACCTTTGGAAAACCATCTAATGCTAAATATACAGAAAGTGTAAACTTTTTTGCGTTCGTATTTTCTTGTCCGTGTCGACGACGTAAATGATTATAATTTATTTTTTTGGAATTGAAATTCTTCGCAGCTAAAAGCAATGTATTACTTTTGTTTCGTGTATTTGATAGGGGCGGGTCTTTCCAATTACGAAAATGAATAGCCGATCGAATGACTCCCCGGTTTTTGAGGATCGAGGTTTGTTCAATCAAGAACAAACGGGCAGAAAACATCTCGACGAGCAGCCTTATAGTTTCTTCAACAGAAAGAACGACTGCACAGAACCGTTGAAATGCCTTCCGCGAAATTGAAATCGATGACGGTCCGCCTCCATTATAATGGCTAGGACGAATAAGGCAGGATTTCCATGTAAGTGAAAAATGTGTCCACGATCGCGACGATGTCGAAGGAACTTTTTAATAACAACGCGCGGGGGAGTAGGGCGGATGAGTCTCGCTTGGCATTTCGACGGGTCGATGAGAAAAAAAACGCCCAACAGCAGCTACAACAACAATAACAAGATAAAACGGCTTGTTGGAAAGTACGGACAGGGAATTTTTGTAGCAAGTGAACTTTAAACATATTATTAGGTGGTCGTTTTCACATCCCGCTGGAAAGTTACG
Source organism: Lasioglossum leucozonium (assembly GCA_028454225.1). Classification (NCBI taxonomy): domain Eukaryota; kingdom Metazoa; phylum Arthropoda; class Insecta; order Hymenoptera; family Halictidae; genus Lasioglossum; species Lasioglossum leucozonium. The sequence goes on from CM052215.1 coordinate 4,256,421, forward strand.
CAAATAACAATGAGGAGGATCTCGTTCTCCGGCGCTAACGCTTGTGCGTGCGCGCATGCGCGTGCCTCCTATAATTAATGATTTTTTTTTAATATCTCGCTGGGGATTCTGACTTCCTTCTCGTCTGCTCGCTATTTTCAACCACTGGAGAGCCGGGCGAATCGAAAGTTTTTACGTACGCATTCGAAGTCGACGTGTTCGTGAATTAATTTAGAATCGTTGATCGTGCACAAAAAGATGAAAAATTCGACGATATTAATACTTTGCTTCATAATTCCGTTTACGAATTATCATTATCATTATCATTATTATCATTATGCATGTCACTAAACTACTAATAAGTGATACATTCAAGAAGGAACATTGAAAGTCCATATTGTGGAACGATTTAATAATTTACTTTGTTACGTTCCGAACAAATTATTTTATTTTATATTTTCTGTTCCCATCAGGTGTGCTGATAATGCGTTAGTATTGCCAGACTTCCCTAATCAAACGCAGCACGGCTTTTGACGCGCTGAAGGTAAAATCTCTTTCTCGTTTGGCAACGGGATTGTTAAAACGCATACCTCCCTCGAAATAAACATCGTCCCACACACGAATGAATTGAACGTTAGTGAGTCGATAGGTATTCGTGTAAAAATCATGTACCGGTGTACGAGCAAAGGATAAGGTCTGATCCAGTATTATTATGTGAAGCATGATAGCAACGCTCAGCTTTATGGAAGTACCCTCGCTATACATGCCGTAGATCGTCAAGGACTTGTACCTTGTAATAGTGGCTTCAAAGATTCAATAGCGAAGATATTAAAGAGAAAAAAGAAAGTGGTAGGCTGATAAACATTAATGTCGACAAGGTAGCAGACTTACCACGGCAAAACCCACGATATACAACAAGAAAGGTTGTCAATGTTTCAAATAAATCAGTTCCATTACATTAAAACATATCTTCTGCTATGACAGCGCAGCAGCACATGTACCATTAACGACGTGACAGAATATATGGCAATTTGGTCGGGATATTTCACCTTACCAACCATATCTGTTAGACTTTAGTATTATTTATCATTTTGTTAGGCGTCAACTTACTTTTTCACGGAAAATCAAAATCGTACGAATCTGAAGCATTTTTAACCCTGTATTTACTGAATTTCTTAAAAAACTCTTAAAATTTGTGCTAACTTTTTTAAACACTTAATCTGGGTGCAAGTAAACACCCTATAGCACAAAATTTCATTATAAGTTATCACCGAGGTCATTAGTTACATGGAAAATAATTTGGGATTTCGAAGTCTCGACAGTATTTTACACAAGCACTATTATTTGGTAATATTTGAAATTTTAATGGTAATTTGAAAGATACAAAAAGTTAAACAATAATTTTATCAAATAATGTGCATAATATAAAAAAATATATAACAGAGGAAAAAATAATCAATATTTATTTATTACATTATCGTATATTCAGAAAGCAGATCACTTCTATCGTTAGTATTTCTTATTCGATAAATAAATGTATTGCAAAGTAAAAATATAAATAACACCATACTATATCAAAATCTATATAGGAAAAATGATATAGGAAAATCCTAACTATGAAATAGTATATAATTTTATAATATGGGCTCATAAAGTTTGTAACATATTAAATTTTACATAATATATAATTAAAAATAATTACTAAAAATTATAACTTACCAAAATTCGAAACAAATAAGTATTTTCCATATGTAAATATATGGACGATTTTTAATCTTCTAGGCATCCTTCTTCAGCAAGCTTGCAAAGAGAAATAAGCTTGTGCTGCCACTCAACAATTGAGGAATGAACTTCATAGAAGTGGTCTTCAAAATTTCAATGGGTCTCAAAGCGTTTAAATGAATACAGTACCATGAGAAAACTAACAGAACTTATAAGTGTCGTTCGTAAATAAAGGGTAAAAACGAAGTTTTTCGAGATAAAATAACTTGAAAATAATTTCATTGATATGCTCGACTTTACTTGCTTGTGCAAAAACCATCCCCCTTTTAATTGAAGATCGAAAACACCCGGTAGAAGAATCAGACGAATTTAATATTGCTGGTACACGATTTATTCAAATTATTAATAGAGCAAATCAGTTTTTATATATTTGCCGTTTCTTCTAATCGACACAAACAATTTTTACTTTGCATAAAGATCCGCTAGTCTAGTCGTTAAATTGATTACGGACCGACTCGCCGTTATAATGGAACTAGTGAAAATGTATGCGGTCGTCGCGGCGCGCACCGTTGGAAAATTCAGAACACACGCGGGTAAAATGTTCGTGATGCGAGCGATGCGCGCTGCGATATTTTTCTGCGGGGATGAGAAATGCTGGACGGTAAATAGATACGCGTATAAACAGGTCGGTTGATCCGAGCCAACGTGCCAACGAACTTTACCCTGAATCGTTTAATGATACTCCCAGGCTATTACTGGTAATCATTACAAGAGTCGAGCGTGAAATTTACAAGGTTTCATTAGGATGGACGCGGTGTGCGTACATTGTACAGCAGTGATTCTTGCTGGTAGCCAGGCGATGGTGGTGGGGAGGAGGTGGAACGGGGGTGAGAATCAGAGTGGGAGGTTAGGCTTCGATTGGATAGAATGTAATTATACGGGGTGTGTTATAACCAGCGTTGAAACTAATTTAATTAGCAGCGTAAAGCTTTTAGCCCTTTCGCTGCGCTGCGCCGCGCCGCGCCGCGTCGCGTCTCAGCTGGAAATTGTTGACAATGTACGCGCTCGACGATTTTACGAATTCGCATGATCACCGTCAATAATTCGATATTCCAAAGTATTAAACGTGTTCCCTAAATCTAATTGCGTAAGTGCCTTGCGTCGAAACTCTTGCCGGCGCTGCGGTGGTCTCTTTTGTCTCGCGGATGCATCGTTGCACAGAGTGCCTCGTTTAAAATAAGCCGCGTAAGTGGAAGAATTTGTTTGATACTTTTACCTTTCTTCGTTGCTCAATAATTTCTTGGGTCTTTAGAGAAGAAATTCCACTGCATTTTCTATTCTAAGGAATTTGTTCTAAATATTAAAGGTATCTTGGAATATTATTTCTCACTATTTCCAAGAGAATTAAAAATGTTAAGCAATACTTATTCCCAGTGTCATTTTCTGACAGCTGTCTCTTACGAATTACAACTAAGAGACACATAAATAAATACTGATAAGCGTTCCCGGATGATGCAATCGAGTATACTATCTTCCCTAGCAACAAACACCGCAGAACAGTATACAAGAACGTGTACGGGTTAGATAATCTCCCACAAAATGGCTGCCAGAAAATTACCCTGTCACGTGCACAGTTCTGCTTGGAACTTTGTAACTTTCCCGTGAATATTAATTCACCTCCAGATTTCGATTGTTTATTAAATTCTTAATTTTGTCTTACTTCGCCAAAAGCGGCCACCAAAAGAATTTCCGAATGAGCTAGAAGTTAAGGAAAGTGCATTGAAAATAACGTTTGCGAAGGGCAGAATTAATAACGGCTCGGTTAGATGAATAACAGCGAGCGGTTCGATGCATATAACAAGAGCGTATTGTTGCGTCCTCGTCGACAAGAAAATACGTCATCGTGACTCGTGTCACTCCGGACGGCTCACCGAAAACCGTCGCTCGAAATCATGCTTTAATTACTTGCCCCTCCAACTTACATATCTCTGTCGGTGACCTACATTCCAAGGACAATACTATCAATCCAAAGTTTACATTAGTTTCGTGTCAATTATATCCGCGCTGCGTAGAAAATCGACTGTGTCTGACTGACAGAAAGCCGAGCACCGTACGTTCAGTAGCCGACTCTACGCAAAATTTAAACTGAAGCACCATTTCTACAAGTTGCTTCTAGAAAACTTCTAAATAATGTCACTTGAAATTTCTATGAAAAGTAATGCTTAATATAAAGTAAATTTCAAATACTCGAAATATTTTCTTAATTCCTTTCTCCGCGCGGGTTTATCGTTTGTTAAAAACCAGCAGGATACATTGAAATTGTTGAAAATATATACCCATTATTTTCCGTACATTTTCTCCGTATTAAAGATGACTGATGAAGCCAGTAACTTTTTCAATTTAAATTTTAATGTAAAACAAAGTTCAGATAATTAATTGCGAGGGCGATGAGTTAATTTGTATACCTGATAATAACGAATTAATTCACGGGATACGATCACGGTGATTAGTACGCATTTAGCAACTTTTATCGAAGTTATTATACAAGGTGGGATAATAACTTTGTCCACCTTGAACATTTTCATTGTTCGTAATAATGAAACTGTGGATTTTATGCATTTAGAACAAAAACTGGTGGACGTAATTTGAAGCAGTAACAAGATAAAAAGAAGTTGACAATATCAACACATCGTTCTTAAATTCGTCTTTAAGGACTACAATGAAAAACTCAAGGTGACCTTGATATCTCAGCAAATACAATGCTCTAATTATAAGTATTTTTTTAATGCTCGGATACGATGAATTTCATTTCAAACATTTTCTGATAAAGTCAATAAATAATGTGTTACTTCAGGTGGCAATTTTGATTGACTCGCCTGTATAGAGCGGAATGAAAATTGCAGTTTTTTGATCGACGTCGCATCGTTTCATCCCGTTGTGCGTCGTTAACGGTAACCTGATGAAAGCCGTGCAGCGATGTAGCGCGCGGACCGCGCCGTGAAACGCGAAATTCCGCTTTCGGTCAGTGCGTTCGGTAGTCGTCGTCGCGGTACACTTGCGAATTTAATGAAATTTATCCGAGCGATCGCGGATAGACGCGTCGCATGTCAACGACATTGGCACGGGAGAGTGACGAAGGGCGCGGCGTAGTCTGCGTGAGCCCATTAACCAAGAATTTCATGATACGCTTCATTGCACTAATCCAATTTAATTAGAACGGCTGGATAATAAGCCTGTAACGACACACTTTGCTCATTAATAACGATCAGGCTCCGACCACGGTGCTCGCCGAGAGTCATCCGACGTTTTATCGTTCATCGTCTGTCTTCCTTATCGCATATATCTTCCGCCGTGTGACGCGCACGCCCTATCTCCGGATTATGTAATCCGCGCGCCGATCCTTTACTCTTTTCTGACCGGATTTTTATGTTCGTTCGGGCTGGTACTCCGCCCCCCGAGAGTTTCACCGTCCGTTTGCGTGGAAATTCCGAAGCGACCGAGGTGATAGGTAATAAGGGAAAGACGAACACTGCCTAGACCAGGCTGCGCATAACGCGCACCCGGCCTCGGAACCGACCGTTTCCGACGGGATTTCTATCGTTAAGTAGCCATCGTTATGTAGAAAATCAGCCACCTGTGAAACCAGCGACGAGGGTGTTCCCTGGCAGCTCATCCTGCTGCTGATTCTTCTTTTTATACGCAGCCGCGGGCACCGAATCAATTATTCTATCCTTCGATATCGACGGTATCACGAAAGAGTACAGCTATCGATATACGCCGCTCTGTATTTCTATAAAACCAACATGTATTTTTGATAAATTCTTATTATTGCTCCGTAACAATAAAAAATTTGTACACGGTATTGCACTTACAGCAGAACCTCGATTAGATGGCTTCATCGGGACCGAGAGAGCCCAAGTAAATCGAGACATTTAGGAGAAAATGTCACGGACAATAAACGTTTAACGAACGACAATTGAAAATGTCACGTCACAGTCTCAACTGTTGCAGCGAATGAATTAATTAGCGTTCGCAAGTGAACGGGTCACAGTCACCGGATATCAGACTGTGAATTTTGGTTAGCTGCGAGGAAAAGGTCGCTTTGACCTTTGATACGTCAACTTCTATTCACGCTGCGAAAAAATCCCGAAAATCCCACTGCAACGAAAGTGAGGCGAACCAGACTAAAAGAAAATGAAGGACGTTGCGACTTAGTAACGAGCGCGGAACCGGTTCAATTTACGAAATGGCGGCATCAGATTACGTAGAGAAATATGTTCCGGTTTTGAATAAAACGCGCTTTATCTTTCCGGTCCGCACCAGATCGATTCCAATCTCAAGAAAATGGAACGAATATTTGATGTTTACCGACGAGCAATGAGACTCCTAGAAACTGAGGTTCTCCGTATTATTATATAATGTGAGGCGCGCAAGAATCATGAGAACCCTCGAACAATTCTATTATACAGGGTGGCCCATTTAAAATCAACCGCTCGAATATCAATTTAATCAATTAATATCAATTTCAATATGTGCTTGAATAAATATTAAAAAATTTCTCATAAAAATATTTTTATAGTTTCGATAATTGTTAAATTGATATCTATTTCAGTGATATTTTTTATTACAATATGTGCTTGAATAAATATTAAAAAATTTCTCATGAATATATTTTTATAGTTTCATTCTATTTAATTCTAGTTTTAATCTATTTGATAGTGCCCGGGTTTCAATATGGAAGTCATTTGCGATGAATTGCAAACAATATGGTTTTTATATGACACAGGAAAACATTATATTGGATTTGAATATAAATTTGTTCGGTTGGAAATATGCATATGTTCTAATTTTAACAATTAGTTTGTCAATGTGAAAAGCAAATATTGAAATAACCGAACGATATATTACGACCCCTATATTTTTGTAATATTATCATTTTGTTTATTAATTCGCGGGGATGTTTAAGCAGATATCTTCAGGCGGACCACCCTGTACAATAGCAGGTTGTTTCATTGTACACTTGCAGATTCAACGTTTAAATCTGTTCAATCCTCACGAGTGCACGGCCTAAGGAAGATTGTTCGTTTCGCTGCACACTCTGGGGACTTAGCATCTCAAAGCCCGATAAAAAGCTCACGGAATCTTTACGTTTCTAGCGCGGATCAAAGATAGTGCTTCTGCGCAATGAACTATGCTAATAATAATTCATGCGTGATTCAAAATTTATGGATTACTATGAAGACTATTGCTAACATAACTATTGATTGATGTATGTACAACAATACATAGTAAAACAGAAGTGTGCATACAATATTAATTGCATGCTAGTAATTCTCATTCATCCATCGTGGTTGACAGTCGATTCGAAACAGAAATTCAACATTTAATAATATTTTCACCAATGACTTATTAACTTTCACTAACAGTACTCAAAAGATTAAATGAGCTTATGCGAATGTACATACGTTTAGCAAAATATTATTTTGTCTTATATGCTACACATTATATGCCTGTTATAAATTGTATGCATTTGTTGCAAGAATGAGTAAATAAAACATGAAACAGTAAAAATTATCCTCAACTCGGTATAATTAATAAAAAAATTTTTATTATCTACATACACATAGAATCACAAGAGGGATGTTATACACATATTTAATTAATACATAATTTTTATTCCTCTTTTACGTTTTTATATTTCATCGTCTATATTCTATGTATAAAACGAAAGACGGTGAGCAGAGAGTTAAGAATTCATGGCTTGGTTCATTATAAATTTAAACTTGCAACGAAGTGCTTCCGCTGTCCGATATATTATGCATATAGTTTGAGCGTATGCTTATTTTCAGACGATATAAATATTAGATTATGTGTATTCTTTGAAGCTATCGTACCCAGAGTTAAATCGACCTAAACGATGAAGGTTCAACAAACGTTTGAACAGTGCGCAAGATTCCATGTTTGAGAAGACTTGTTTTATCCGACAGACATTTTAAATATTAATCCTTTCACTGTACGTTAATATTTCTAATTTTAAACATGCAAATTCAATGAACCGTGGCAAGTTGTTTGAAATAAATACGTCAAGTCATAAATTCACTCGTTTGATTACGAATCGCCTGGCGCGTCTGATCATAACCAACCAATTCTACTTACCGCGTTATGGTACTATAGCACGCGAACCTGGCGGATCTTTAAACACGATTTTCTCGAAAATAAGACGTCAAACGAAAAAATGTTACTCCTCCGATTCGACTTATTTTTGCGTGTACATTATCCCTTACTCGGTTGTACCACCCGTTCGGTCACACCCTGTATACAGCAGTCTAAACATTGATTTTTCAAGTTTAACCCTCTGCACTCGGAACTATTTTAACTTGAAAATTAAACATTTCTTCCAACCTAAAATAATCCCATTCTATATTATGTTTCTTCATTTTATGGATATGAAATTGATATAATCTTCATAACATACTTAAATGTTTAGTAATTGATTAAATACCAACTTATTTAACGATGAAATGGGTTCATTTACAGGAACTAAAGTTAGAGAAAAATTAATTCGCTAATTTTAAGCGGAACCGGTCAGGTTCTAAATAAAATAAGAGCGCCATGTTACATTAAGTGCTATGGAAATATCAATTTCATTTAGACAATTCTGGAAATTATAAATGCATGAAATCTGTCATCCAGACACCATCGAGAAGTAAATCGAGCCCAACAGAGAGAAGACAAAAAGAGTATCAACAGCTGCGCCAACATCTTACTCCGAGAAGTTGGTCGCAGTAGGTCTCATAAATTTTAATAACGACGCGGCGGACTAATTTCCGAATTAGTGTTGATAAACGAGCGGAGTTTCAGGAAGTCGAGCACCAATAAGTCACGTTTCGAACGAGCCGCGGTAAAAATGAAGAAAAGAAAGAGAAAACAGGAAAAAGGGGGCGCACTCGATTTCTCTACGGTGCATAATCCTCGGGAATTTTAATTTAATGAGTAGTAATTACCGTCGGAGCGGCGCGTGTTTCGCTTGCGCGCGCGCACTGACCGGGCAGAGGCTTTGTGCAATAAGCAGCTCGGCGGAATCGGGTTTGAATATCTGCTCTCTGATAACCAAGTCGAATAATGGGGGCGGCCGCGATTTCATGCGGTTACGATTGATGATGGTATTATAATTTTAATACGAAATGAACCGAAAATACTCGTCGGACTCGTTCGGCCTGCGAACGAGATCATACATCAACTTCGCGGTTCGAAATTTTGCCGATTCGGCGCCGATTCTCCGCGCATCGAATATCAATAAAATATATAAACGACCTTTAATCGTTCATCAATCTTAGCGGTTTGAGTTTCGTCGTGATACTCTCGATAACACAATTCGGAAGCCTGGAAACGAAATCAGCGAATTTCACAGTGTTTAAGCCTTTGACTACCGCGGTTCTCAAATTATCAGGACACTTGAAGCAAATATATCATTTCTCACTGAATCAATTGTTTTTGATTGATTCACTGAATCAATGAAGCAATTTTTGATGAAGCAACTTTTTCCTTTGCGAAAACGTTCCCCGCGACTTTATTTAAAAAGACTTTGTTCCTCAATATTAAGGCGCTGGAACGATAGCATGTGTGCACACCGCTAGGTCAACCGTATACGGACATGGGGATTGCAAGGATCCGCGAGGCCTCAAATCATGTCTCAATAATGCAAAGACTTCTTAGTAGTCATAATCGCTAGACAAACGATCAATCTAGGGCGGAAGTGTCCCAAAGTGGCCCAATTTTTACGTTTTCGGGGCGTAAATTTGCATTATTCGACATCATGTAGCGGAACCGCGAGAAGCAATATGGCGGCGTTACAGTGCCGCCGCTGTCGGAGCTGTCGAGTAATACATTTTCATACAGTTACGAGGGCTACATGCAGCCGAATAATGCAATTTATGCTTCGAAAATGCACGAGTGGGCCACTTTGGGACACTTCCGCTCTAGATTGATCTTTTATCTAGCGATTATGACTACTAAGAAGTCTTTGCATTATTGAGACCTGATTTGAGGCCTCGTGGATCCTTGCAATCCCCATCTACGTATACGGTTGACCTAGCGGTGGGGGTGTGCACACATGCTACCGTTCCAGCGCCTTAAAAGAGTCGTGGATTATTGCAATGAACAGTGAATATTCGACAAATAATACTATAACAATATTATATAAATATTATGTAATATTGTGTGACAACAAAAATTTGTTCGATCATCGTCATTATCTTCTTTCGTTTATAAACTAACTAAAGAATTACGATCAGTTATATAATTGTTGACTGTAAGGGATGATTCCTGAGATCGTTTGAAGTAACATTTTCCTTTTTGCGAAAATTGTCTCCGCGGCTTTGTTAAAAAATGTATCAACGAAAAATACGGACCAATCGGAGCGCGGCTACTGTGGACGGATTCCGGTTCGACCAACGCCAGTGCCCCGCTCAGCTGTAACCGCCCGCCGATTGGCCCGTGTTTTTCGTCAATAAGTTCATAAATAAAGTCGCGGAGGTGATTTACGCAAAGGAAAAAGTTACTTCAAATGACCTCGGAAGTAACTTCTTTGAAGAAATGACTGCTTTTTGGGACACTCTGTATATATGCGGCAGCGGGAGAGACGAGACACGTGACACAGAGATTCTAATGTGTCTCATATACATGCGTAGTGTGATACAACAACGCATGTTTTAAAGTCCCAAGTCTGTTTCGAAGCACTCAAGCGTTTTTTAGAATACATATTAATACAGAAAGGAGCTGATGAGTTGAAATACTAAAATGACATTATCTACCAGTGTAATAACTATTAGCCGTGCTGGCAAAGGGGCTGGTCTCGCAGTCAAGCCTTTGCCGCTTTGTTGTTGTTTTCTTTTTACTTTTTGACCAGCCCCTTTGCGAGCACGGCTAATGGCTATTACATTAGTAGACGATGTCATTTCAGTGTTGCGTCCCATCAGAACATTTTCACTAATATTTTAAAAACGCTCGAGCGTTGGGTTGGCACTGTACATCGAGATTGCAATTCAGCCCTAAACAACGAACAACGTCCGCGAGTATTGTCTTAACATTCGCGTAAATGTCCTGACCTGTACGTCATAACGTTTAGCCAGGAAATGCTCTAGAGAAAAATTTCTTCTGGCCAAGGTTCAAAAGAACTTCCAAGTGCTTTCGTTGAATGAACTGATAAAAGGGCAGGTCTGTAATTTATCGAACTCGTCCGTCCTTGATAATGGCATCGTCCCACATATTCCTTTCGCTGGAGGTATAGATTAATCGCTCAGGTTGTTCGCCAGAGGCATTTCTAGTTTAAACCATGCGAAATACACACGTGTATATCTAACTAATCCGGTTGGATAAACTCGGTAGTTCACGGCAAACGAAATAACCAAGAATGAAATTCATTGCTGCCGCAAGAATCAACTTTAGGAATATTCAAGATCTACACTCGGGCAATATTATCAAGTGGACATCCTTTAAGTGCTAACAACTTTTTTAAAATTCAACCAAACTGTTTTGCGATGACGTGCTTTTTTGAGGAGCACTCGCGGGTGGCGCGCGAATGAATCTCCACTCAAGGTTGTAAGGCTTGAGCCCGGTAAGACCGCGGACGCGTCGACTCGCGAATGTCCTCGCACGATTGCTACTGCCCGCTAAATTAATATTGGGCAGCCTAGCAGGTTCAACGACTAGAGCGATTATATAAAACAATGGTTGATCGATTTGATAGAGAATGACGTTAGGAAAGTGTTCCGTCGCGCAGGAACAGTTTCACGTGTTTTTCCTTCGGAGATTATTTGTGGCACATTCGTGACTGAGAACAATCGGGCTATTGGCACTCGGCGACCAGTCGAGACATCTGCTAGATGTTTGGTTTTCTACGGTTTCGAGTGTCATAGATTTCGTCCCTCCGAAGGATCGCCGCGACCGTTAAGAAGAGTCAAATTTCCGAGGCTCGTCGTCAACCGAATTATCTATGCATCTCGCTCTTCCTTCCCAAGGCCTCATTCGGAGCCACAGGAAGGAGGCCTAAACAGTCAAGAGTGCGCTGATTGGGAAATGCAACTTCGGCAGGAACAAATCAGTGCATTTTTCTTTCTCATCGCGATAGGACTGGAAGTCGAGTTCACTCAGTTGAGCTCTACGCTCCAACGCCGTGACACTTTACAGTCCTCGGGTAGACAAGTACAACGCACGAGCCGTTGTCTTGTCTAATATTCATAATAACTGTGACGTTTTGTTTCGTTGTTTAACGATTCGTATAACCGCGGTAAATTCCGCGTCGTACTTTTTATATTCTCTCGCGTGCGGTAGCGTATAAGGCAGGACCTGCTAGATCAGCCTTACTGATGAGTCCCCTAGCAGGTCCGGGACGAAACGCATTCTTTAACGTGATTTCTGTTTACGATAATGATTAATTGTCTTTGCGATAACTCGAGCGTCATTGAACTGGCTGCCCAAAATTAATTTGGCGGGCAACATTCGGACATTCGCGACGAAACAGAAAGCGTTTCGTCCGGACCTGCTAGGGGACTCATCAGTAAGGCTGATCTAGCAGGTCCTGCCTTATACACCATCGCACGCAAGATATGTCGAATTAAGTGACGCAGAGTTTAGCGCGAATGTCCTGATCGATGGACAAGAAACACTGCACGCAAGGACTAATATGTAAAACCCGTATTACAGAATGGTGAGACAAGACCAGTGCGTTGTCTTGTCTACCCGAGGACTGGCGAGTGTCACGACTTCCAGTCCTAACGCGATGAGGAAGAGAATGCGCTGATTGGTTCTTGCCGAAAGTTGCATTTCCCAATCTGCGCCCTTTTGACTTTGTAGGCCTCCTTCCTGGAGCTCTGAATGAGACCTTGGAAGGAGGCGTAGGGCTCTACCTGACCCGGTTGACGATGGGCTCAGTAATATAAACTTATCCTTGACGGCCGCGGGTGGTCGTTCGGAGGGACAATTCTGTGGCACATTGTCCTTCAAGATATACAGAAAAACTAAACATCTGGCAATGTCTAAGATGGTCGCTGAATGATCCTAATTTACGAAATCTTGGAGGAAGATTCTTAGTCACGAATGCACCATAAATATTGTCCGAAAGAGAACCACATGTACTGTTCCTGTGCGACGGAACACAAACAACTCGAGTCTTTTTGAGATTAAGATCCAACTATCAATAGCTCGCGCGCGAATTGAATTGTTCAAATGCCGATATAATTGGTGCGCATATAAGTTCCTTCTTAAGAAGAGTCGTAATGAGCGCTCTAAGGGTTTCCAGTCCTATGCAACAATTTCAAGCAACATGGCGTGCGAGACTCATCATTTGCGTCGCTGCTTACTCTTTGCGTTCTAGCTTAGGAAATGTTGAAGCTACTGAAATGGTTTGTGCGGCACTGGGAGAGAACGCTGTGTCTTACAGAACATGCAAAAAGTGGTACCAAAGATTTAAAGCCGGAAATTTTAATTAATCCGAAAATGTATTGATGACCTCATAACCAGCAAGCAGCCGTCCTTCTTCAGGGATGGAATTTCTAATTTACCCACCGGGTGGAAAAAGTTTTACAGAATGAGAGTGAACACTTTCAGACGTCATCTTGTACCTGATTTACGTAATAAAATCTTGAATTTGGGAAAAAGGGGGGAAATGACTTATTTGCACACTTAATAACTAAGTTAATTTTACGAATTCAAACGAATCTTCTTGCACACACACACACTCTACAACACTTGCGCTGAAGGAAAATGGAAAAAAAAGAAAAATCGACTTTTTGGAAATGAAAAGCCAAAATTACTTACCCCCTTAAAATGTGTGCAATAATGCGAGAGGTTATGGCAATCCGGGAAGCGTATAAGGAGGGTGAAAATAAGACAGCTACGAGCTGCTAGGCCGGAAGAAAATCTCGCCTGTCTGGAGCATGAGCCATGTTCTGGCCGGATTCTGACAGGAGATAAAAAGTGGGTATTATATCATAGCATTAAGCATAGAAACAGTGTTTAAATCCAGCGGAATTCGCCGTATCACGAATAAAACCGGATTTCCCAGCACAGATCATAATACAAGCTGTGTGTTCAGCGGTGTATGTTGAAGCTTTGTTATCATAATTCAAATTGATAAGAGTCGAACTAATTACGAAGCGAGTTCATTATAAACAAAACCAGTTCGAAATGGAATCAGGTTTATTTCGTGCAAGAAATCGAGACAGAAGTTAAGTTGGAAACTGAACAAGTGCCAAGCTGCTCGCGTCTCAAGTGCGCCCTCCTCTTGGAGAGAAAAGAAGAAGTAGCCAGCATTGTCTTCCGATAGCGTTATTATTCTTCTCGTTATTATTCTAGACCGCAAAAATACACCGCAGACATAATTAAATTTAATAGCCCCGGCACAATGTGCTGAATCAAATTATTGATGCGGTTATCAGTGGGACGATTTGCATTCATATCGAAAATTTACCTGCGTCAAATTTTTATTATCGCGCGATAACGTTACTGCATTAATAAATTGCAAATTTCATGTATTTCAGACAATATCCATATTTCATTTTTGTATAAAAATCTGCAGTCTGGTAATTAATAAGTATGGAACCTATTGGAGATGTTAGATGATGAACATTTCAAAAATATATCTGTTACCAGGGACTATTACTGAGGAAAGAAAATTTCATTAGTAATCCATGCCGCTTAATATGCTGATTATAACGACTACTGCTTCCCACTTTCTATTAATATATCCAAATTAATTTCGCGTGCTTTGTTATTTAAAACTGTGACGCACGCTGCAATGTGATGCAACGTCAAAGGCTTAATGGGATTTCTTTGTTACACATTTTAATATTTTACTCGAAGAATACATTGCATTTAATAAAACAACATTTTAAAACATGCATGCATTATATAAATCGCGAACACTGGTATCGAAATAATGACAACAGCGAACGTAAATCCGCAAAATATTTCCAGCCTCTTTTTCTCGTGTAGTCATTTATTTTTGCGTTATCAAACAACGCATACAAATCACCCTAGCCGAGATGATAACTAAACCATCTCTGAATGCAACATGACGTTGTTCACCGCAACTCTACATTAATTCCATTCGAACGTAACCACCATTTCTTGTCACACCATGTGGTAAACTAATTGTTCTAACTTTAACAAAAAAAAATGCAAGTACTATTGTCCATTAAAATTGTCTATTAAATTAAATGTTAATTAAAATGTATATTGTCTATTAAAAAAGTGATCGTCTTTTTAAAAATGTCCGAATATTAACCCAGATAGTACAAACATTCGAGACGTCTTGAATGTCCTACGAACGTCTTCCGAACGCCTTATCTTACAAAACTGTGCGTCTTCGAAACGTCTTTAGGACGTTTTCTGTCAGATAAAAAAAAGTAGACATATGCTGGGCGCGAACCTAGTATAAGCACGTCCACAGTTGAACACCTTACTTTTTTTTCTTTAACAATGTTTATTTGTAATGATCATGTAATAGAGGTATAATGGGTGTAAAAACATGTGATAAAAACAATTTTTAAAAAAATTGCGCTTTAGATTGTCTAGTGGTACACTCGCTTGCGTAGCTCGTAAACATATGTATATGTTAGTGACTACCGACACCTTTGGTGTGTATGTACATATATTGAAGTTTACATATAGTATGTACTTATTTATAAAGAAGCGTTTTTCAGTCTTGTAAATCGTGGGGAAAATAATTATAGAAAAACCCCCAGTCAATTTTGTACTAATGCTAGAATTATGGATTAAGCTTACAACTAATTAACGTACTAGGGGTCTATATGCAATGGAATTATTTGGTTCCTATTAGTTGCTAATATCAGATCAGAGGTTCTATTTGGCTAGTGCGCGATATATCTCTCCTAGCTCGGAGCTCTGGAATACATTTATTGTTGTTTCATAGCCACCAATATTTGTTTGCGTCTATTTTGCTGAAATCAAAGAAATCGCATTTTGGGATGTTAGTCGAACACTTAATACGCTCATCCAACCGGATTGATTGAAACATGGTTAATAATTGCCGATGTAATGCGCTGACGCAGTAGAAATACTGATCAAGTTGATTTCATTTTTCAATTTTTCCTGTGAAATATTCAAGGTTTATCACTGCCTAATGGACTTACAGCGTAAATAAAACGTAAAAATTTCATGGTCAGCTCAGTTTTTCAGAATACGTCGAAGGAATCGGTTTCCATTCTTTTTTAACTACGACGTCGCGGACTTAAAAATCTGAAAAAAAATTCATAAACGATATTTATAACTAGACTGCGGATTTTTATGCATTTATGAAGAAATTGGCTAGATAGAATATGAAATAGTAAATGATTATGAAAATCTAAGAATGTTGTTAGGAAATTATTAAGGGATGAAATCAATTTTTATTGAAGACATTCTTTTCACAATGAATGCAAAATATTTTTATTTTGCATAAAGATCCGCAGTCTACTTATAACAATATATCGGTACTGTAAAAAATCTAGAGATTGTCACTCTAGAACTTCCATGTGAAATCTGTATATTTAAGACGTCTGAAATAAGACGGCTTTAAAACGTCCCGAAAAAGACGTCTTTCTAGGACGTAAGACTTTCAGACCTAAAATGTACGTAAAATGGACGTCTTCAAGACGTCGTGTGCTATTTGGAAATAAGAGGCACTGTAGTTCTAAAAATGGTCCGCCATTCGAGAATTGAAGATTGGATCGCATCCAAGGTTGACGAACCGAAGGGAAGATGCAGAGGAAGAAGGATCTGAAGGTCACGACGCGCGGGAAAAACGCGGAAGGATCATTTCTTTGTTTCCGAATAAGCGGTGGTCGAGTGGCGCCACTCGTAGCTCAGAAGACCAGGCAAAAATACGCAACAAAGGGGTTGATGCTACTCGCGCGATTCGTCAGAGGTCAAGCGAAAGAAGAGCGACCGCAACGGCGAAGGTGGAGTTTAGCCGCTCCTTCGCAGCCATTCCGGAACTTTATTTCCCCGAGGATCGCTCCACCGGAGTTTATCGCTGGAGGTAACGCTGTTCCCCGGTTTTGTATCTACCTACCCCCCAGCCCTCCTACCCCTTCTCCGCCATCCATCGGTAGACGGGCTTCCTCCTTCCTCCTTTATTCCCTTATTTCTGTCCGCCGCGCCGCATTTATTCCTTCGTCTTTCCCAATCTTGCCAGCCCGGGAGCAGCTTCGCACCTGTCGGCTGAACACTCTCTCGTTCGAGCAGCAATCAGGATTTCGGAATATCAAATACTGTTTGCTTAGGATAAAAGCCCCCCCAACATTCTGCTCCTTCGATTCCACCCTTCTCGTCGCGAACGCTTCCGGTTTCCGGTAATCAGGAATCGCCTTATTGACCCTAGCTGAGTAAAAAACAGTGTTATATCCTGCCTCGACGTCGGGTCCGAGCTGGTGCACGGATTACTCTATGGGGGCGAGGTTTATGGCATCGATTCGACTCTATCTGTATATAAGATCGCTCGCCTACGATCGTAAGTGTTTTCGTATCCACAGTGATCTCTCCTTCTATACGGTAATGATGAATATATGTGGAGGAGATGTGCACGATGTTTGTGAAAAATGTATCCCTACTACCCAGTGTGCCTCTTGAGGGACGCAGAAGATCGACCGCTCAGTACCGTAACATAATATGGGATCAGACGTATCGGCGAGACAATGTTAATCCAACAACAAAACTATTTGTTTTTAATCATTGGTTAATGAAACTTTCACCAAAATTTCGGGGACATTTGTTTAAGCATAAGAATATTTCTTGTTAATCAATTTTTTTCATGTGTACAATAAGCAGCTACAACAGCCAATTACATCTTACACTCTCAAGTGTTAGACCATTTCCACAACTATGCAATTCATGTTACTCCAGACCAGAGTTGGGCAAAATGTTTATATAGATAAAAATTTCGACTAACGAATGAAAGATAAAAAACAGTTTTATTCTCTGCTCCAAACCTTTTATTCCGATGATCGTCTATTTTCGGAGGTACTTTATCTAGGCACGTCAGACTGTTCATTTCTCCTAATGGAACAGCTGTCGGTTCGAATTATGCATCAACACACATGCACTGAAATAACTGTTTTTATTTTCCAGATAAAAATGTATCGCTGAGTCCTCGAATTAATGGAAGCTAACATTTCACACTTATTGCTCCATTTGCTTTTGGAGAACCTGTTCTATACTTAACATTCTCTACAAAAAAAGTACAAGTATTTTTGCATATAAGTATTAGTAACTTTAGCACCGGATGATTTATTAAATGTCATCTAACCTGGATCGAGCATCCTGTGCCACGTTACACAACACGATACACTTTCTGTTTATACGTCTATTTTCACAGAATTCGTTAACAGTTCATTGAAGATCTCCGGACAATTTTAGATGAGAATATCTTTTTAATTAATTGAATTTCTGCAAGTGACCATACTGACAAAGAATTATTTGGTGTGTTGGTCAAACGCAATAGCATTTCGAAAGAGTTGAACAATTTTAAATAACCTACTTTGGAAGAGCGTGGATACTGGTAACGCCGATGCAGTCGCAATTTCAGCCCTCGGTCTCCCACCCCGAAAACATTCGTTACATCGATTCCACGTAGTATCGCCGGTAATTGCGCGAAATTAAGGACCCTCCTTTATCAAGCACCCTGCTACTAATTTATTGACGTTGCATGAAATCCGTGGCACTGCGAATTGTTTGCGTAACAAGCTGCAGGAACGTTATCGCGCGACCTGCAACACCGGGCGAGAATTGGAGAAATTAAATGCGTCGCCTTTAGAATAGGTCCCGTTTCGTTAATAATGTTCAACAATAGTTTCCCTGTTTTTAGTATCGTGGATGGCAAAGTTTCTAAAGCTGTTCTAGGAGTGGCGGTCGTTCCCGCTGTTCGATATACCGATTACACCGCACTGTGGGGTATTTGACCGATCTAGCTGGCCAAAATTATTTTTTTCGCTTAACGTGTTTAAAATGTACCTAGTAACTTAATTATAGTATTTTTTCTTAAAAAAAATAATTATAAATAAATAAAAATTGTTGATACAGCATTGAAAATATTTTTTTTACTAATTCAACAATATGGATTATTAAAATATAAATAATATAATATAAATATCCTATTTCACCATATAACAACAAATAATTTCACACGTGAAAATTTTCTTCGGATTTCTTCTTTTTTTTCATTAGTGTACTTCTCCTGACTACACAAGTAGTTCTCAGCGTACATCAACTTTTCCTTCATATTTCCATTTCGTAGTTGCTGCATAATGAGTCATATTTGCCTCCGTGTAAATATTTTAATATTAGATGGCCCTACAATAATAAATAAAGCTTTTAAATCAGGTAAATCATCACTTTAAAAAATATCATTCACGTCTTCAAAATCTTATTTTAACGATAACTTATGAATCCGCAAATTTCCGCAAGTTTTTTTTTGCACTGAAATAAAGCTGAAACCTTTCACTTTACAGTGGTTCCAAAAAAAATTACTGGGACGGACCGGAAAGTACAACTAATTCCTTCCGATTGTATGTACATTCACATTACAACTGCCTTCAAATTGGTTTTTTTCAGTTACTGTTATTTTATTTAAATAAACTCATATCTGATTAAAATTGTGTGAAATACACACACTTACCTGCTTCAACACTATCCATCATTGGTTTTCTTAAAACAGCTTTCGTGAGAAAAAATATTACACTTCAAACGTTGCTAATGTGGGAGACACGGCAAAGGTCACAAAAAACACTACTAAAAGACTAAACTTCAAGTGACCATACCTTCGTACGGAAATGCCAAATCGGGAAAAAACCGACGTAATTTATTAACCCACCACTATTTAACTTTTACAGGTAACAACTCATTTTTACCTGGGATGAGTTTGCAAAATCGACTTTTGTCCATAGTACACCGTAGCGATTACGTACCTATATCAACGGAATTAATTAATTGTGAAGTATATTTTCATACTTTTACAAATTTCATTTATTTACGACATCACTGATTTTCTCCCAAAAAATGTTTCACAGGAAATTTGAACAATATCGAGTGAGGCATATTTTTTGGTGTTGGTTCTTTTTCGTGAGTAAACGCATGAAGGTCATCTGAAGGTCAACTTCGTTTTTTATGTGATGTATTTTTGCATGCATCAGTGGATGCAGCTCGACATTAGTTATAAAACACTGTTAACCTACATGTTATGCCGAAATGTTAATAGTTTAGGAGATATTTAAATTTAAATAATTGTACGACACCATTGCTGTCATAGTAAGGTCGTGTTTGTTTTAATACTTTTTAATACTACTTTCTAATAAAGCGTTGAACAACGTCTACATAACATCTATTTCTTGTTTAAACTCATAGAGTATATTGACAAAGTATGGCACTTTAACACCTGAGACACCCTGTATATTACAATGAGATACACACCATTACAGAATTGATTGCACTTCTAAATTTATCTACGAAAGTGGAAAGTAGAAAGTTCTACGATCTACCTATTACAAGCATTCTATGTCTATAGAAAGTAATTATTTAAGCTAACTAAAGGTAAATTGTTTCAAGTTCGAACAAACTTCGTTTAAGCTGTGTCACATAATTGGAACAGGTTATAGATTGAGTTTGTGTTGGAAAAATAAAAAGCTGCAAAGGAAAAATGATAAGTGGTAATAGATCTATGTTCTTAAAAGTTTTTTTCTTTCGTATATTTTCTGAATGTTTTACTACTGCTTTTCAACATTATTCGTCGTTTTTAACGATAGGTATAATCCGGAAAAGTTCAACAAATCCGTCATATAATTTTGTTTAAGTTGTATATTTCATAAGATATTTCATATTCGTCGTACGAAGCTGGCTCATATTTTCTGTTTGAACAATATAACTTAATTTTTTCCTTTCACAAACCGAAACAATACGTAAATATTAAATTTCATTCTCCAAGATTTTCTCGCGAAAAGTATTCAATAAAGTAAAATAGACTGAACAAAAAAGTACACTGAAAAATTCCACAGAATCGGAGTAAAGTTTGTTAATGTGACCAAACAAAGAGAAATTGTGGGTCAATAAATCTCCTGACAGTATACAACTATAGCCTTTTTCTCGATAACTTTTTTCTGGCTCTAATCAAATTTCGAGTAGAATCTGGTTTAATTGCGTGCCACGTCTGTATGCACCTCACAATGGCGAATCAACGTGTCAATCTTAATTCATGTTGCTATGGCCCTTCGACAATGCAAAATAAGTCAATTGCAAGAAACAGAAATTAAATGTATAGGGTTTTATAGAATACACATAATTTGTTATTAAAGGAAAGATATAATCGATGTTGTACGCTTCGCAATTTACGAGATGCTGGCATACGAATGTTGTTTAACATTCATCGGATAGCTTTGTGAAAACCATAGATTATACATAATTATTACAGATATAAAATTCGATGGATGTAAAGCAAGATCAGTATGCCAGTATCTCGCAGATTGTGAAGCGAACAATACCGATTGTATTTTTCCTTTGACTGCATTGACGCAATATACTCTATACACGTAATATATTTCAATAAATGCAATAACTTATAATAAATATTAATATGAGACAATCAATACGTACACAATGTAACAAAAACGAAGGAATGAGCGATAAAAGTTTGCAATCAACGATATCTCGGGTTTTACACCAAGCAGACATTACAATATTCATTATCTGGTACCGTTATACATCGATTACATTCGATACTTTAGCCAACACCCTTGAATAATAAATGATATTTCATAAAAGCCTACGACATTATGAAAATTAATTTCTATCTACTATAACTTTAACATAATAACTATCTAATATAACTTTAACAAGTCGAAAATAGTGTAGCAATGTTCTTAAATGCTTTTAGTTTATTCACTGTTCTGTATTTCAGCTTCCGATTTTATCATAAACGCGTAACATCACTAGCCTGCTAGTAATTTAAACTACAGTAGAACCGCGTTCGTTGCAACCTCGTTTATCGCACGGAATCCTTGTTCGTTGCGTACTAACCACCCCCACCACGAGCTGTTAGAAATTCTGGAACCCGTGGTGGGGATTGTGAAGGTTACGCGGGAGAAATACGGAGTGCAGAACCTCGGTTTTTGCACACGATTTCGGTCCAGTTTCGAGCAAGGTTCTGCTGTAGCCGCTAAAAATTTCGACAGAAAGTTCGCAACTCCGGGCCAGAACGTACCCGACGACGTCAATTCCGTGGACCCGAGACGAAACAGGTGTATCGAAGGAAAATATCCCACTATTTGCCGTTCACGGAATATTCAAACGAGAACCAGGCCGACTAAAGAGCATTCCACGAGAGATCGTTTGTCTCAAAGGTTCCGGTTCCGTACGAATTTAAAGGAGGATGTAATTCGAGTCCGCAACGGCACCGGAGTAGTCTCGGTTCTCCATTCGAAACGTGGAAGGCGTGGGTGGGCAACGGGAAACGAGAGCGGGATCGTGTATTATTATGAAAAGTTCCTTATTTTAAAACCGTTCCTCTCGTTAAGAGTTCTCGTTTTATGCGGGCGAAAAGTTCGAGCGGACACCGAAATACTGGTCCGCTTATGAATTCACGGGAAAAGATAACTTAAAGAGCGAGCGTTCCGCGGAGAAGAAAGGAAAGAGCAAGGGGGATAAAATATTTAGGGGTGCGGCGTCTTAGGCGTGAGATACGAGATTTAAAGTTTTAGGTGCCACTTTTAGAAGAGGTTGCCCGCCGGCACCCTCTATCTCCGTATCTGGTTGCTCCGCGATAGGACTACTTCTGGAAGTTAGCGATGCTCGAACCTATCCCCACCAGTCCCCTATTCGCCACCCACTCTATATCCGTGCCTGTGTACCGGCGGTTCTGTAGCCTGTTCTATGATAAGATGGCGATTGGGAATGTTTATGGTCACTCATTAGTCGCCTTACTACTGCCGGTGGCTTTCGTTTATCCTATGGATCAGCGATTCTCAATGTCCCGGGGTGTCACGATAACGTTTTTTGAGGATGTGTCGTCAGAATCTGACCTTTCTAGTCTCACAGCAGCCTGTCTGCGTGAAATCGGTTTTTCATCTGCTACTACTTCGACAGGACTCCTTCTGGAAGTTTGCGATGCTCGCACCGACCTCCATCCCTACTCGCCAGCCAGATTATGTCCGTCCCTGTGTACCGGAGGTTTCGTAATCTGTTCTATGATAAGATGGCGGTCGGCCATGTTTATGGTCGCTCATTAGTCGCCTTACCACTGTGATGACTTTCGTTTATCCTCTGGATTAGCGGTTGCTTAACCCCTCAGTGTTGAACGGTAACATTTTGCAAATATGCCGAGGTCTTGTTGTTTCAAGTTTCACAGCAGTTGTTTAGACGAAATTGGTTTTCCGACTGTTACTGCGTTAACACTTTGCATTCTGAATTTTTCTTCAATTTTGTTCCTGACAGTTCCCGGTCATCTGAAATGTTTTACTTGAAACGTAGCAACCTCAGCAAATAAAATTATTCTTACAAGAAATGTAATTCTACGTAATTCCTATCTATACAAATAAGGATCTACAATCTGTTATTGCGTTAACACTTTGCACTCTGAATTTTTCTTCAATTTCGTTTGTAACAGCATCCGATCATCTGAAGTGTTTTACTTGAAACGTAGCAACCTCAGTAACTAAAATTATTCTTACAAGAAATGTAATTATACGTAATTCCTATCTATACAAATAAAGATCTACAATCTGTTATTGCGTTAACACTTTGCACTCTGAATTTTTCTTCAATTTCGATCATCTGAAGTGTTTTACTTGAAACGTAGCAACCTCAGCAATTAAAATTATTTTCACATGAAATATAATTCTACGTAATTCCTGTCTATAAAAATAAATATTTACATAAACATTTGCAGTCTACTAATCACTCAGATTATTCATGTCTAAGAAGAGAAATGAAAATTAAAGGCAAAGCATTCCTTATGCAATCGGATATATTAATATAAAACATACAAGGATGAGTTATAATTTGTTCGTTAAAGAACAAATATAGTGTTCATGAAACGTATGAATAAAATATAGATGTAGCCTTAAAGCATTGTCGAAAGTTAATTTCATCCCGACCTGACCAAGAAAGACGTCATGTCAGCGAGCCAGCGATTGAAACATGAAAAGTCTTAATGTCAAGGCGCAAGATCTATTTCAAGCTATAAAGGCTGATGGAAGTTCATGTTTAAAGACGCACTCGTTTGACAAGCTTACTTCCTCTTGCAGGCAATATATTACGAAATATAAAAGTATTCGAGCGCTCGAATTTACGACCCCCCGTGGGCATCCAGGACCTTAGGTAGCAATTTCACTTGTTTGCAAACCTGTTACCCTCTCTCAAGGGTTTGCATGACGACACCCTTAAAACGTTGCCCGAACTTCTCCTCCACAATTACAAGTTTTCGAGTTTTTGCTCGAGGCTATCCTTGGAAATTCCTTACCCATACAGGTTGATCCCAAGAGCGATGTCACAAAATTTACGAAGATATCCCACGCGATCTTTCCGAGAATAAAGAAAGATTACCATGTCTATGTTGGTTAGTTCCGGCTGCCTTTCTTTGATACAATAGAGCCCCTTCTTCCTCTTCGTACGTGTAGCGCAGGTCGCCATAGATGATCAATAGACTGCAGATATTTATGCACTTTGCAATTTCTGTAGACGAATTTTGAGAAAGTCGAATCGAATAAAAATTTTATTTTTGGTGGTAGTACCTTTTTTAGATCAGAAATAAATTAAAATCGTACTAAATTCTGTCAAAGTTTATAGTCTAGCATTTTTTAATAATTACATAAAAATCCGCAGTCTAGTGATCAATATACTGTGGATCTTTGTGCAAAATACAAACATTCTGAAATTTTACTAATATCTTCAACTGGCTTCCGAATGTTTCCTGAACATGTTTTGTGTCTCCACGCTATCGCGGAATTTCCCTTATTCGATTCTATCATAAACGCATAAAACTTGCAGTCTATTGATGTAAATGCAGTCACATTACGAAAAATATATTCATTAACCACGTGAAATATTTAATGTAATTAAATCACATATTAAACACTTACAGTATCAAAATTTTGAGCAATGATCCATGTACCGATTCCGACGCATACTTACGTACTACTGTTATTATGGTAAATTTAACTTCTGAAACTTGTTCTGATAACAGAGCGATCGGAGTGCAAAGAGATCGAATAGCCCGAGCTTCCATCGTATTTGTTTTCGCGTAATTCCACTGGAAACACTATTTCTACAAAGTAATGCTTTCATCGGATAGTAGCTCTTCAACCTTGGAATTCAGTGGAAAAAAAATAGTTATAGAGCTGAAACTAATGTAACCTTATGTATTTTCCAATTCATAAAAATCAGAATAAAGTAAACGTTTATTTTGCCGGCAAAATCGACGTTGTAAAAACATTTAATCACGGCGAAATTACATGACTTTTTCAATGTTCGCAATAATTCCGGCACGTTGGCGCAGTTTTTAATCGAACAAAATTCATGCCATGATAAATTGTGAAAAGTGGAATAAACTGATGAAATTTAATCAGGAAAAAGATTAACATGTCACGCAAGATATAATCCAAACTTAGGTTAAACTGTACCTTGCGTAACCAGAAAATTTTCCCTTTTTCTTATGTAATCCTTTATATTTTGGCGAGAAAATACCAAAAATCCAAGTTTCAATCATGGGAGAGTAGATTTCCAAGCGTAGTAGGACCGACCCTCTCCGTCCCTAACTCGATCTAACCACCAAGAACTTGAACTATACCTTCTGTTTGAGATTAATTACTGTTCGTGACAGCTTGTCCAAGAACAAAATGTACATTTCAAAGAAAGCCGCTCTACATTATCGACATCACCGTGTGCTTGTTCTGCCATCTAGCGGCCCTGGTCGGTAGGTGGCGCGCGACGGTCATACCAACATGGCGGCACCATTCTTACCTATCAAAAACATTCAGTAAAACACTCATAACTTCTGAACCATTCATTTTCTTGGATTGAAACTTGGATTTTTGGGATTTTCTTGCCAAAATCTACAGAATCAGATGAGAAAAAAGCAAAAATTTCTGGTTATACAAAATACAGTGCAGCCCAAACTTAACCTAAAAATGAAATCTAACTCAGGCCCAACCCAGATTTCCGTGTAACTATTAATTATTATAATTTTATGCAAAATCAATCTTCTGAACAATAAATTCTACATAATTACAAGATAGTATAATAATAACAATTAGCATCCTACCTTTTATAGTGTATCCAGCTTTCACAGTAGGTGGTCAAACAGTTATTCACACCCAGTAAACTAATCCTTCTACCGTCTCAGAAAAATTCAAGCCGTTCGGTCAAATTTGAGAAACGGTTATAAACGATACATACGAATACTTTATACACACGCTGTAATTACCGCGACTCGACGTCGCGTCGACCGCACCGTGAAGCGGAATGATCATCCGCTCGGGACGTTAGCGGATGCGGAGGTTCTTCTCTTGGTAACCCTACACGCGTTCATCTTTTATCGAGTATCTTTCGGTGCAGCTAACGCGCACCTGTACTCGGGCGCGCACAGGTCGTCCCGTCAGCACCGTTCGCGGGCAAAGAGTTTGACGTTAATGCGGGAAATACGCGGGTGTAATCTGCTCTATAAAGTTACCGTGCATCTAGCTTGTGTATTACACGGGAAAGAAGAGTTGATAGTGCTTGTGGCGTCGTCGGTGCAGCGGGAGATGCTGTACCATCGGCGGCTTAAATGGAGTTGCCGGTATGCGCGCGTCGTGCTGCCACCCCCGCGCCCCGCGCCGTGCCGTTGGGTAACGGTAACATAGAATAATGCTTAGAGTCGCTTACGAAAAGTTATGGTCGCGCGTAGCCCCCGCGAGCGGAGAAAAAAAATCCTCGAAGCCTTCGGGGGCTGGATCTTCGCACGGGATTAAGTATAATTTAATATACCACGGACACCCACCGTTGAGACTCGTACATTTCCTGCTTCCGATAACGTCGCGCGACAATGCCCGACTTTAATTGCAATAAATTACGCAGTTCGTTGTCCCGCGGTTGTTAACGAAGACAATGCCTCACTCCGCGAACGTTCCTCGCATCTCGACCGATCTTCCCCATGGCGAGAGACGGTCGAGTGTAGCGTATACCGGGGCGAGCTCATGGCATTCCATGAGGTAGCTCGACAGCTACGCGATCCTGCCGTTTCTCAACGTTCCCCGTCCAAACTGTCTAAGTCGCCTCTTTCCCGCGTCATTCTACTCTACCTCTCCCTCTCTCTCTCTCTCCCTCTCTCTCTCTCCTCTCTCTTTACAAGCACTTGACGGCCATCTTTTCGAAGTTCCATTCTGCCCCCCCGGTCTCAAATCGCGCTATCCAACGCGCGCACAATGATTCGGCATTATGTCATTCCGCTTAGACTGCATCGTCGCGTTCAACGGTAACGCGTCTCGCGGGCAAAGAGCCTCGTAATTAGAGGCTCGAGGGTCTGTCGCTCTTACCCGGACAAAATGGCGGCTCGTCGAACCTGTAAATAATCCTTTAAACTTATCCCACTCTATTTATAACGCCGTATTTTCATGAAGCAATCGTAGTACTCCGTTTTTGTATTTCACGTACATATTCACAACAGCAGTAACAAAAACAATGATCGTTTTTACTATGCTGTCGAGCTGATCACTGAGTTGCGGATCTTCATGCAAAATAGAGATTTTCTGCATTTACGTTGCAAGAAACGGGAACGACGTAGAAATTACTCTTGTTTTTTAATCATTTCAGCAGGTCGAAAATAACATATGCCAACACATTAAATTGGTGTCGTGGAAGGATGAAATTCATTGAATGCAAATATATAGGGTGAGTTACCTCAGTTTGTACCTCAAATATCTTTGTTGTTTTCAAAGATACATCGAATGTCTTAAAGACAAAGTGAACGATCCAGTGAGGCCCACGCGATGTCATAAAAATATTTATTTTTGTTTTTTGGAACTCTCAAGGTTATCCTTATTTTTTAAACGGAATCACCCCTTTTTAAGCGCTCACGACATAGTCTCTTTCGTTAGGAATTTAGTAACTATAATTACTCAAGGTCATTCAAGGTCACAGTCAAAGTATTTAAAAGGGGGCGGTACCGTTTAAAGCATGGATTTGACCTTGAGATCTCTAAAAAAGGAATAACATAGAAACTATTTAAAAAACAATTTTTATGGCATCATGTGAACCACCTTGAACCATTTAACTTTGTCCTGAAGACAATTTGACGTATCTTTAAAAACAAGAAAAATATTTTAGGTGCAAACGCTAGGTGATTCACCCTGTATGTATAATATAGATGTAGAAGTCTTAAATACTAGATCTCTAAAATAAAAAATCGTTAAGAAAACGATTGGGAGAACTGGTGGGTATAACGAGGCACGGTTAACGAGGTAAAATTTCGGTCAGTTAGCTCAGCACTGTAACGCATTCGTGACCGCGGTACGAAATTCGCTTGGCAATCTACCCGCTAAAGCCAATCAGTGCGTGTTCCGCGAACAATACTCATGCAGAACGTGCGATCGTTTCCTTCCCTCTAGGTGCGCCCGCAATGACAACATTGCTGTTACTATTCAGCGAGCAGCGGGTTCAACTTTTCACAAGAAGCTCCTTTTCCAGTCAAAACAATGCTGGTACCTTAATTGAACCGATAGAGCTCGCTCTTGGAAGGTTCACAGAGACGCCAACAACGGTGAATCCCCCCAGCAGCAGCGCATAAAAGCGAAACTTCAGGCCCCGAAGTAACGAGAAGGAGGTTGGTACGCCTTGTCACATTGTGTCGATCCAAGAAGCATACATACAGGGTGTCCCGCGACTCGTGCTCAACCGATAAGGAGGTCATTAAAAATGAGTCGAAAAGGAAAGAATACAATTTTTTCCTGCGAGTCTTCGGTTTCGAGAACATTGACTTTGAAAATGCTGGGAATACACGTGCTATTGATAGAAATCGTTTGACGCGTCTGATCATGACCGACCTATTTCACTTCCTGCGTATATCAGAGCACGCGATACCGATGGATCTTTCAAGTAGATTTTCTCGAAAACGAAGACTCGCAGGAAAAAATTTTATTCTTTTCTTTTCGACTCATTTTTACATGTAGAATGACCTAATTGGTTGAACATGAGTCGCGGGACATCCTGTATATGTACAGGGTGTAAAGAAATGTTTGGTTCAAGCTGTCATAAGCGTATTCTACATCTTCGGATCGATGAAAATTTGTAAAAAAAAGTTTTTGAAAAATTTTCCTTGAAATTGAATTTTAAGGTCAAGATTTTTTTTTAGGTAAACAAAGGTTTTTTTGAAATCGATCCAAGTAAATTTAAATAGATAAACAAAGTTTAACCTTGAAATTCAAGGACAATTTTGCAGATCTTTAGCGAACCGAAGATGTGGAATATGCTTATGGCAGCCGAGGCGAAACATTTCTTTACACCCTGTACATGGATCAGGAGAAATTGTAATAATAAATCAAAAACGTCGATCACGTAATATCCAAGAAGAAGGCTCGAGTATACAAAGTCGTAATTTGTTACAAATTTTCAGCGAAGCCAAAAAATATACAGGGTGGTCCTTTTAAATAAGAACACCTAAATATCTCTTCAGGTTATTGTGATGCTGGAAATATCTGTTACTTGATGTGCACAGTGTGAATGGACCAAATATGTATCTGGCAAGGATATTTTTTTCCCAAGTTTATTTTTTTCGAAGTCGTTAAGGTCATCGATGTTTTTTGGTACATAACTACATTTTTTTTTTATTGCATCGTGTAAGTGATGGAAAAATACATTCAGATATATGTAATAACATGACCTTGAAATGACCGTGATCCTCAAAAATTAAAGTTTTAAATTAGTGGATAAACAAAGACCGTGGAGTGTAAATGTCTGGTGTGGCATATTAAATAATGAAATAATTGGTCCTTATTTCATAAACGGTACATTAAATGGAGAAAAGTATGCAAGATTCTTGCAAAATGAGCTACAAATGCTTGTTAATAATGTACCATTAGATATCCGTTTAAGAATGTGGTATCAGCATGACGGTTGTCCGGCTCATTCTACACGCCTTGTCATACAAATTTTGGATTTAAAATTTCCAAATCGATGGATTGGTCGTACCGGAGTTCTAGGATGGCCACCGCGTTCACCAGACCTCACACCAATGGACTTTTTTTGTGGGGAAAATTGAAACAAACAGTTTATAATGAACGATCAACTACACCAGAGGATATGAAGAACCGAAAAGTTAGAGCTTGTGCTGATATGAACTGTACAGTCGGTCATTGCACGTTACAGAAAATATATCAACGTAGAAGGACACCATTTTAAACATCTCTGATGATAACTTAAGAGAACGTGAGTGTTGTTTCAACAGTTGACACATACACACATCTGTTGATCGATATTCTTAGTGTGATAAAAAATATTTTCTGCGCATTCGTAGGTTCAGGAGTCGTGGCCGAAGATATTCGACATCAGTTCTTGGTATAACTTTAATTTTCGAGGATCAAAGTCATGTTATTATACATATCTGAATGCATTTGTCCATCAGTTACACGATGCAATAAAAAAAAATGTAGTTATGTACCAAAAAAAAAACGATGACCTTGACAACTCCGAAAAAGATGACCCTCTG
Organism: Lasioglossum leucozonium; assembly: GCA_028454225.1. Taxonomy (NCBI): domain Eukaryota; kingdom Metazoa; phylum Arthropoda; class Insecta; order Hymenoptera; family Halictidae; genus Lasioglossum; species Lasioglossum leucozonium. Next base: position 4,286,845 of record CM052215.1, read on the forward strand.
AAAAATATATTCGTGCCAAATATTTTTGGTCCCTTGACACCATGCGCATTACGTAACAAATAATTTTTGCATCGTGTTAAGGCCCAACATAGGTTTGGTTTTTAACATTTGTATAGCCTTAGATTGTAGTTAGCAATAAGACCTTCGCCCCGTCATTAACGTGTAACCATCCCTTCGAGCGCGACCGTGGTAGCTGTAAAACCCATGAGGCCATAAAAGACCCGCGATTTTCACTGTAGTTTTTGGTTTATTATATACATCTGGTTGCCAGGTTTCGGTACATCTCATTTTTTCTAGTCCGTTATTTTTAGCATGCCTTCCGAAGGTCAACGCGCCTCCTGATTTATTACCTGCCACGGTCAAGGATCGAAAGCGCCCGAAAATTAGTTTTATTAGCGGAAAACCCAAGAAGGGCGGGATCTTCCACCTCCCTTCCGTGATTTTTGTACATTTTTACAAACCAATGAGAATTTTTCTCCCCCCGACAAGACGACGAGCCGAAGCAGCGTCGAACTTTTTTGGTCAGATAGTCCACAGATCTCTAGCTTAGTACATCGATCATAGTTAAATAACCAGTAGAACGTCGCGAGACCACGCTCCGGGAACCTTAGAATATAGACCTTAGACAACAGTCGTAGTTTCGTATTAGAATTAAAGTGAAGACAGTAAAAACTATCAAAAACGCTTCAATTATTTCCCGATTCGTCGGGTGGTCCTTCGAGTAACCCAATTGGAATTTTGTCGGCACACACGTGCAAAACGCCTACAAGGCTCGAACGTCATAAGGACAAACACTAGTATTTAACACATCGCAATAACCTAAAGAGATATTTAGGTGTTCTTATTTAAACGGACCACCCTGTAGAGGAAACCGGTCTTCGTCGAAAAGGAATAAAAATTTTATTCTATTGTCTTTACGGTACATTTATCTAAAGTTGTTTATTTCTCTGCTCGCCATTATTTATTCAAGTACGCCTTGTGTACGAGCAATCAAAGATGGATCGCGTTTCGATGGACTAGGAAAAAAAGAAATTCCGAAACTTCTGGGATGGATTGGACAACGAATTATGCATGACGCTCGGAAAGTTTGGTTTTTTTTTTCACGGGAACATCATCGTAACTTTTCTGGACTTCGATCGCTTTTTGCGGACAGTTTCGCCGAGACCGAGACTTTCGCAACATCGTTCGAGAAACCCCGAAACTGACGTCCAAAATGAAAGTGATGTCCTTGGAATCGATATTTGGCGCGAGCGGGAAATGCCAATGTTTCCCAACGAAGAAATCTATAAGACGCTACGAATATAAATCGTGTTATTATTTTAATATTTGCTTTTGGCAACCATACGGGTACTCGAAACTCTCCCGTCGATTTATATCTTCTGCTTTAAGAAATTTCTTTTTAAAACACGAAAGTTTACATATTTTTTGAAAACAAGCAATGTTGAAGTAATCATAATATAAAACGGACATATTTTATGGTACATTTTTATACCACCAGTTTCATGACGTGGAGTAGCCGTGCTCTGATTGGTCCGCGATTATCGTTAATAATTCCTTAGCGAAGACGCGAAGGACATTTTTGGAAAGGAAATAATTATCTGAGATGACCTCAGGAATCACGGCTGTCAAGGAAGTACAACATTTTTAGATCACACCCTGTGTATCCACAGAGGTGTAGATTTGCCCCCAGAAGCGGTGACCATTGGTTTGCTCGCACCTTGTACAAGCTTACAAACAGAAATACATCTTTGTAGAAAGAACCCGTAAAATCTCGCTTAAAGAAAAAGAAAGAAGCGCGCCGTTAAGGGTGAGACGTGCGCACTCATCGTTTCGTATGTTCGAGAAGTAATTGTTTGATTGACGAAAACCAAGGGTCTCGGTCGAGCTCCAGTCCAAGTCCGAGCCCGAGCCCGAGCCCGAGCCGCAGAAGCGTAACGAATCGGAAGCGAAACACGCGGGAGGTAACCAACACGACGCGACGGCCGCATCCTCCGACTTATCGTGCGCCTTTCTGGGATCGTACAAAATGCACTCGACCCAATTCAACGGGAGACGAAGAAAGAGAAAATGGTGGCGACGATGGAGGAGAAAAACAGGGACGAAGAATGAGGCAGGACGGCCTCGGGGTGGGTGGGGGAGGGGGCCGCGGCTTCCTACGCTCGGGAAAGGGAAAAGCAGTTTGCCAGGCAGCATCGAAGCCGGCCAAAAAGGCGTTGGAGAAGCCCGTCACGTTCCCAGCCGGCGTGAAAAGCATCCCTGTAAAGGAAAGGAAAACGAGGGAGAAGCGGGCCCTCGTTAGCCGTTCTGTTATTATTTCGATCTGGGTCGATCGGTTCGATCGCCGCGAAAGGAACCGCCGGATAACGCCGGATCGATACGCGACGCATAGGCAGTGGTCGATTTTTCACAGGAACACCACAAAATAGGAAGAACAAGCAATTCTCTATATTTCATATTTTCGCATAATGCGATCTGCAGTGCATTCAAGAAGTATTTCAACACTAAATACCCGATTCTCGAAAAATTGCAAATATTTAAACAGTAATAATTTGGTAAAAGATGACCACACGATTATAAAAGTTGACTCATCTTAAAGCTGAAAGCCTCTACTTTCAAAATCCATCGTTCATTTTATTCCAAGATCTTTTTTCATGACGTAGCGAGCGAGAAACTGAAGACACGTTTCTTATTGAACATGTTACACATTCAAACGTGTGTACCACTGTATGTACAATGACTCCCAATAATATTCAGACACTCTGAAAACGATAACTGTTTTAATATTGGATCACACCACTTGGATTTCTTTTCAGAAGTTAGAACAATTGGATCGTTACTTAACGTGAAAAGAATTTTTGAAAAAATTTGCAATTGGTCGGGATTACAGAGAAAATAGTTGAAAATATTTGACAAGTTTTTTATGTGAGCTTATATTGAAAATTTAGGAAACACGTTTCGTAGATTTGTATCGATTAAACATCGATATCGAAATCGGTCAATATTGCACTGAGCTACAAACGTTTAAAGGTGGTAAAAATTGGTAATTTTTCACGATTTTCGGTCTCTAACTGCAATAAATTTAAGGATTCTTACATCCTTCAATGCCTGTCGTTTTTGTCCCGCATCGACCGATTTCGATGAAACTTTCACAATGCATAAATATAATTGACACAGATCTACAAAACGTATTTTTAAAATTTTCAATACAGACACACATGAAAAAGTTGTGAAATACAATTCTTGACAATTCCAACCAATTTCAATTTTTGAAAACACTTCTTGTCACATCATGTAGTAAACTAATTGCCTTAACTTCTCAAAAAAGTTCAAATATAAAAAAAATTATCGTTTTTTTAAAGAGCGTCCGAATATTAATGGGAGTCACTGAATGTATAAATGTCACCTACTTGCAACTGGTTCGTTTTCCATGTATGAAAAAATTAAATGATTGGAAGTTCGTCAAGTTTTGATTATAATGTTTTTGTGGCTGTAAAAATATTTTATTGTGTTGGCCCTTTGACGTACAAAGAACATATCGGTTTTGAATTTATATGCGATTCGTTATGAAATTCGACCGGTTTGTAATATTGTAAGCAATATTTTTGTCGGAATTTTTTCGAGGTACTGATCATTGTGCAACGTGTCATTAGCAGTACGATTGTTCGACGAACAATCATAATATAAACCGACCTGCGGACCTAATTGCCAAGGAAATTGTATTTGCAACAAATATTGATATTCGAGAACAATTACGGTCTACCCGCGGGTATTATAGATCGTTTAACGACACCTCAGTTGTCGGCAAATTTTCCACACATACTTGGCATCGCGTGATAATCGACGATTTTAACTAATTGGAACACGACTGTTCGATTGTAGTTCCACATAATAGCAATATCTAGATCGGACTAACTACGGAGTTTTGGTCGAAATAAAAATTTTCTGCGTCAATTGCGGGAAATAGAAACCGAATAGAAAATTCTCTGTTTAATTAAACGACGTGTTTCCGTGATTAAACTGCACGATTAGATCCGATGAACTAACCACGCACCATCACACAATCATCGTCCCCTGTACCGCTGAATGTACCTCACCGTCTCGAGCGAATTAATATTTAATAAGGCACTGAGAGTCGGTAATTCTCTAATGAACGAAATACGATCCTCTTGGTCAGAGTTGTGATAGGGTATTGTTTATTAACAGTAATTATTCCTTGATCGACGAGCCTCAATTACGAACTCTATAATTCGAGAATTTAGATTGGATTATTTCTTACTAGTGGTCTGATTTATTGTAATTTACCAAACAAACATATTACACAGAAAATTAGGGAAATTCAGGATGAAAATTCTTTCTGTTCGTATTGTAAAATGAATTTCGTCAAGCTATGATATTACGAATTAAACCTTAATTTGTTAACTTAAAGTGTGCAGCAAAATTTGATGTATTAAGTGTGCAAATAAGTTCTTTCCCCTAAATAAATCAGATTCAAGATGACGTCTCAAAGTATTCACCCTGATTCTCTATAACCTTTTCCCACCCGGTGGGAAAATTATAAATTCCATCCCTGAAGAATGACGGCTGCTTGCTGATTATGAAGTCATCAATACATTATCGGATTAATTAAAATTTCCGGCTTTAGATCTTTGGTGCCACTTTTTGCATGTTCCGTATGATACCGCACAAATAATTCCAGTAGCTTCAACAGCTGATTTCCTAAGCTAGAACGCAAAGAGTAAGCAGCGACGCAAATGATGCTTCCCGCACGCCATATTGCTTGAAATTGTTGCATAGGACTGGAAACTCTTAGAGCAGTCATCACGACTCTTCTTAAAAACAAAAGAACGCTCTTTCAGATGGCACCAGAATCGGGAAATAATTCGAATTGAGTCAGAAGTTACGATCGTAGAAAAAAAAAGGGTAAGGAACTTATTTGCACACCTAACAGTATTATCCTGCAATCTTTCACGTATCGATTTCTGAAGAAAGCTCGGCCACGCCCTGCATAAACAAGTGAAAGTATAAACAATTAAAGAGCAAAAGATTTGACGGTCTGGTTGCACATCGGCCTCAGCATAAATACAGTGAGGAGTGCCTCGTCGATCAATGGAACGAGATGCTTTACAGGATTTATTTAACTGGTATCTCCAGTCGAAGGATATTGATAATGCGATTACGAGCTTTATACACTTTGCATGGGCGGCGCTCGATACTTCTTTAGCCGAGTATAAATCGGTTGTCGTTGTCGACGTGTTGCGAACGAACGGGGGAATATCACCACGTGGCAATGGGGCAGCTGTATCCGGCGAACTCTCTGCTGCCACGAAGTAATCAGGTTTATCTCGTGGTTGCACACAGAGCCAGGTGATAGTTTGTGTCCGCTGGCACGTTGTGACGCTTACGATGGACAGTCGGTTGCCAAGCATAATGACACCGTCGCCCATCCGCTATTGATATGCGCAACCTCGGTCCTCAAGTTTCGTCGTCGCGGCGACGGCTGCTCGTTCCCCATTCATTTTACAATCAAATAAAAAAAAACAAAACAAATAAAATGGGCCGGTTTCCATGCAAAATATATCGGCAAATTTTCAGTAATGTCGATGGTCTTTGTCGTCTGCAAATACAACCTGGACACGTGGAAAATTAACACGTTCGCTTCGTTCACCTAGATTTTCAATCATTTTCGTATAACATTTCTGAGGTTAATATTTTTTTCATATTTTATTAGGCGTACTGTATTTAATAGCAACTTGTAACTAACCTTATTTTTATACTGACGTGTTAAGTATATTTTTATACTTTATACGTATTGTATCACACTTTAATGGAATTCTTATATTCGTCAAAAGACTCATCATAATTGATGTGACCCACTAATTAATTTTAATTGCATCTTTTAAAATGTCTGTGCCAAGTCTGGTCAAATAAAATTACTATGTATGTCACGAATAATACGAATAGAATATGTATTCGTATCGATTGGAAAGTTCAATTATCCAAGACAGTCTCAGACATATTTGCTTTTTTCATTATCGACGTCGCGTGTTCTAATAGCAGAGTTCTTCTTCCCAGGTGAATTCTTAACATCAAGAATATTATCCTCTATCTCTGATTCGCTTGCAGACCGTTACGGAAAATAAAGATTTCCTAAATCTTTTATAAGGAACAGAAGTTATAATTATGAAAATGTATTTCGTATTTTAATAATTTTAATAAATCGGGAATAATGTAAGCGTAATACGCGAAAAAAGAATCGGACGAATAAGTCATCGAGAGAACAGCTCGATTTAAATTGCGGCGATTGTTTGAACGCATAAGTGAACTGAGTAAACAAAAGATTTGATTTAATCAATTTTTTCGACGCACTCTTTACGCAAAGGATTTTATTCGATAAACTCTACGCAAAACGCGCCGTTACCATAAATGATTAAACCCATCTGTCTCGATTGTTCGACACTATTTTGTTATTTAAAATGCCGCTGGTTAAACGCGCAGAGCGCTCGCAGGGGGCGCTTGACCGAGACATTCGTTTTTCCACGTTTAATGTTTAGAGTTCGTATGAATAATGAACCGGTTAGGATTATTCATATCCCGTTTAAAAGCCATCCGATATTCCAACATGGAAGCCGTGTGGGTCACAGGAAGCGCAAGGATATAGACTCTCGATCAGGGCAAAAAACTCTTCGGATCGATCGTGCTTACTTGCACGAGCGTATCGTCACATTCTGCTCCCAATCTTCGAGTGGTCACGTGGAACTGATATGTATACATTTGCATTTGTTCCGAGTTAATCAAGGACCGATCCAGGCACAAAGACTCAAAGCGATTGAATGCTGATCAAGAACACTTTATAAAGATGAACGTATCGGTGTACTAAATAACAATGTTTTTTTTTTAGAAGAAGAAAAGCGAATTTCCTCACGGTGCGATGTGTACGCATAGGGTCGTTTATACGCAAAAATTATTAACTTTTTCGAAGGACCTGATTAGAAATTGAGAACTGTCCTGTTTTACTGTACAAACAAAGATTAAGCCTCTTATGGAAGGAGGTTTTCCATTTTTCGATGTACGTTTAAATAATTCTAGTGTAATAACACTACATACTATAACAACAAATTTCACCTTTTTTTTGACGTTTCGATTCTCACTATGCGATTCTTATAGAGTTTTATAAATTATTTTATGGTAAAAATGGGAATTTACAAGATACAAAACAGACTTAAAATTTCTTTCTTCTTGACTAACGTTTATGAGATGTTTCCGCTTTTGTTATTAAGTTCCAACAATAGTCTGTAAGCATAGTTGCACTATTTCTTCCCAAATTTTGCTTATGGAGACCAGATATTCTAGGAGACAAATTAAGGGCAGATTCGGATTCAGCGCCTATAAGAACCGAAACGTTTTTTGGCTGTTGGACAGTGTAATCCACTCTTTTATCCCAATTTGGTAGTAGAATCTGTTTAATAGTAATTTTTAGCAATTCAGAAAAATAGAATTTGTAATATAAAAACGGAGTTCGTAATTGAACAAGGTTCGAACTTTACTGAAATAATGATACACTATTTCCCGGTTAAACAAATCCTCTTGCTTCGGCATAAAAACCTCGACGGATTACGAGAAAAAGCCGAAGCAAGACGTAATAGATTTATTCAATGCAAAGCAAATGATACATATACAGGGTGGTCCGTTTAAATAAGAACACCTAAATATCTCTTCAGGTTATTGTGATGCAAAAATTATTTGTTACGTAATGTGCATGGTGTCAATGGACCAAATATTTGGCACGAATATTTTTTTTAGGAGTTGTCAAGGTCATCGATGTTTTTTGGTACATAACTACATTTTTTTTTATTGCATCGTGTAACTGATGGAAAAATACATTCAGATGTGTATAACAACGATGCCGTGTTCGGCATCTTCAGGATTAGCATACTTCTAAATACCGAAGGATGGCAAAGAATCGGGAAAGGGCTTTTTACTGCCCCTTGACCTGGGTCCGGTGACGAAGGCCAAGGGAGTGCGCATATTGCCTGCTGCAGGCAGTTACAAATATCACGAAAAAAATGCTATAAACCGAACATTAACATTCGGAAGAATAAGGATGAAGAAATTGTACACGGAACTTTTTATTTTGCGCTGGGTTTACGTCTAATTTGTTAATGACATTTTCTGTGGAGCGAACTGCATACAAAGTTAATTGTATTAACAAGTCTGATACAGTTACACGAGATAATAGGTGCAAATTAGACGACAAAGTTACACAGTACAACGAGGAGAGTGCATTTTTGAGGATATTATCCGTAACGCTTCTTTAGGGTTTTTGAGACAGTACGTATAATGCTGTGCTATACAAGATGAGCTTTGGAGCTTAGAGACCTACTCTCACTGTATCTGCATTAACTTCCCTATTTTGTCTTCCTTATTTCTACTGCTTTGTCTCCGTAGAACGTACTGTGCAGGATAATACAGTCGCAAATGGCCCATACACAAACGTCGCTAACTAGTTCCCTTAAATTTGGTTACATAGTTTTAAATGATATAAAGCTGATATATTCCTTCGCACAAAAGTGAATATCCTTAGTTCGAGTTTACATCTCTTGGTAAATGTGAAAGTTTATTGAACAAAGAGACAATTTTATAGAAAATTTATATAAATGTATACTATTTTATGAATAGCACTCTGATATTTTAATGTTCACGATCTACGTAACTTAGTAATGAATTTTTACAATAATTAAATTAATCATTTTTATAGAAATATATGAATATATCAACGTTACGTGGAGGAACGATAATTAAACAGACATACGAATCGGTACATTAAGTGCGCCAGAAATGTGAAATGAAATAAAAATATCACTCGAATAAAGTAAACTCAATTAAAGCATTTAATTGAAATTAAATCCGCAGTTTAATGATGGTTACTTTCTCGTTAACGTAAAAATACACCGACCAATTTGATTCATTTTTAATTACTTGTATAAACTACGAAAGCGTGTCTGTTGAGATAAAACGCGACCTAATACTAAAGTTTACGCACGAATAAACGAAATGATTTCGTGATATTCAATAAAAATTAGGTTCTTAAAAAATATGTAAAATTAGGCTATTAACACTAAAAAATACTTTTTTATTTATCTTTAATGATTTAACTGATCAAATTACTGATCATTTGTTTCGTTCATTTCTTTGGGCGTATATCCATGGTTCCGAGGAAGAACGTATAAAATCGTTAATAATAATTTTTCTTCTTGGCGCTGTTCCTTGCTTCGTTTTTACGCTGAAAATATGAATTATTTATTATATTGGTATAATAAATCTAAATAATAATGGGAAGGAAGGTGGCAGTAAAATATGAAGAAAACAAGCGAAAAGGACGCTGAAGAATGGCAGACGGAAATTAAAACAATAGATAAACAAAGAAATAAGAAAGAAAGAAAAACACTCTGAAACACGTATAAAGGCTAGTTCAATAGAAAAGTTAGTTAAGAGCTGAATTCGTTGGATGAATCCTCTGTTTATCATCATAAACATTAGAATTTATACGGGTGTTGGAATAGATATTATAGATGTAATACAACAAATATAAAAATAACGCACTGTAGTTGTTACTGAAAATGTGCAGTAGCTTAAACAAAGGAAGACATTTTTTCTGGAATCCTGTCAGTTGCGGCAGACAATTTTTATTTTGCATAAAGATCGGCAGTCATTGCTGAAAGCACACGAAATCTAAACAAATAATACCTATTTCATGGTCTGCGGTTCAAGCGTCAAGAGATCTGAACGTGTTCGAATCCGAGAAACCGCCTTCACCCAAGAGAATAGGAACCGTTTGAGGGGGAAATAAAGATTAAAGGTACGCGCACGCACGCGTTCTCGATGCTTGTCGGGGTCCATAGAGCGAAGGTAGAGGAGCCGGAGCACGGTCAAATAAACGCGACATGATTACTCAAGTAGTAAGGGACGATTACAAGGCCGCCATCGTCGTTGCCGGCGACGACGAGGAAGGGACGTTTAAAGCCAACCGTCGATAAATCTTCATTACTCTCTGTACACTGTATCCCAGAAACAGTAAGTCAATATTCATTTCATATCCTTAATGCGAATATGACGGGTTTATATACGGGCCGCGCTTATTCATCGAGGATTTCGCTCTTCCACCCTCTGCGCGCTGCGCCGCGCCGCGTCCCGCCGCGCCCCGACGGCTCTGTTCGCTGTTCCTCGCCCCGCCCGATTATTTCTTATTTTCCTTGCGCAAGGCAGAGAAAGAGAAGGCAACACCATTCATTAGTCTGCCCCCCCGCTTTCTCGTTTTAATAATATTCCGCGTTCCCTTTGTTCATCTATCAATTTTCACGGGGGCTATCTTTTATTATCCCTGCTGGAGCTACCCCCCATCTCCAGTCACGCCGCGCTGAGTCTATGACACGAGCCGATTCTTCTTTATTTTTTTTCACGAAGAGAACAATAACATCGTGTGTTCTCGTCCTGGCTCTTGCTTCCACTCGACTGGAATATCATTCAAGATGTTTTCTCGACCATAAGTGACTCCCCTATCCTACGTATCGGTTCTGCGGAGTACGGTCAATCACAAAAGTCTATAGAAACTCGATACACAGTGTGTACCACCTAGCTTGAGCACCTTAAACACAATAATGTCTCCATCTATATACAGCGACTCTCACTAATATTCGGACACTCTGAAACAGACGAGAACTTTTTTAATATTGGACCATACGACTTGGATTTCTTTTTAGAAGCTACAACAATTAGTTTGTTACATAACGTGAAAAGAATTTTTGAAAAAAATTTGCAATTGGTCGGGATTGCGGAGAAAATACTAAAAGCTGTATTTGGTAACTTTTTTATGTTGGATAAATATTGAAAATTTGGAAAACATGTTTCGTAGATCCGTATCGATTAAACATATTCTGGAAATTTCATGGAAATCGCTCAACGTTGCAATGAGCTGCAAACGTTTAAAGATGGTAAAAATTGTTTTCATGATTTTCAGCTTCTAATTGCAATAAATCTAAGGATATATACGTCTTTCATTGCCTATTGCTTTTTCCCATATATGTTACGGTAAATGTGATTAATCCGGTGATAATATAGGGTGTGTAAAAACTCCTTCGACATCCTGAAATGGACGGGTCCTGAGGTCATTTGAAGCGACATTTTCGTTTTGAAAAATGTTCTCCGGAGCTTCGTTTAGGAATTATTAACGAAAAACACGATACAATTTGGATGATATTTGTTTTCTTCCGATTTTGAAACTTCATCTAAAAGAACGCTTAAGAACTTCCGTTCAAACTTGATGTACGTGAAATTTAAAAAGTTAAAGCTAAAATAAACGTAAAAGATATCCTAACTATTTAGCAGAAAACCCTTAGTGATATCAAGATGGCTAAAGAAACCGGAGAAGAAAAGAGCAGTTAAAAAGCGAACAATGGCGGGTGTAAAAGTGTGCGTGAATAGATGAACGTCAGGATCTGGTATCAGAACCGTTGTGTAAACAGAACCGTTTTTCTCGGGCTTGAAAAATAAAACTCCATTCGAAGTCGTATTCCACTAGTCAAATCAAAATGTTACTATTTCCATTAGCTCCTGTTGCAAGTATAAAGGATGATGCGAATTCCACGGTGTCTGAATGACATACATACCAACTGTTCTGCGTTCGTCTAGTTTGACTTTACGTTACGAGACAGAATTGCGCAATCCAACCGTGCACAAACGAGTACAGTGTATTTTGACTCGCTTGTCCAAATGTTTCGTGAACCGTGAACCGTGAAGTTAATAGTTTATTTTTCGTCTGATTTGACTTCGCCTTTCCTTTCTAAGGAGAGAGTTTCGTATAGAACTGCAACTGCACAAAGTGTTGGTCGGAGACAGAAAGTTAGCGAACTTAGCTTCCTAATTTCAGCAACGCCCGGCCCGAGTTCGCCACCTTTCGGCTCGAGGTATGCGGTGCTAGAGTGATCCACAAATTTCATGTTTTAACTCGAGTTTGGAACTCTACTGACAATGAATGCGAGTAATGAACTAAACTGCAAGACGTGTCCTGAATAATCCCAACCTTAAAAATGGTCAAGCGTTCATAATTCAACCCCTCGCCGGGTCGCGTCGCGTCGCGCCGCGTCGGGTCGCGCCGCATCGTGCAATTTCTTTCACAGCTCCGTTAATTATAGCTCCTTTGTCGTCGATAATTTCTCAAACGACAAAGAAAATTTATATTTATTGTATGGCGACATTTACTCGAGCGAGTAACAATTCCAGCGAACTTTCTACCGACGTAATGGCCGTTAATTTAATCAGAACGAAACAGACAATTTTTCGAACGATTCAATTAATCAAACAATTTCCACGCGCATATTTGGAACGTTTTTCATGATGATGTACGTCAACGTCGATAACTGTGAAATAAAACATCCGGATCGTTTCGATAAGACCCAGCGTTGAAAGAGCTCTGCGATGTTTTCCCTGGGATTTTCCGGGACTTGGTTCTCGTTTTACTTATTTCCCGTAGCGAACGCTCGAAAGGGGGAGTGACAGGGCAACCGTCGCTCGAAGAAACGAGCTTGCAAAACATCGGTGCCGCTGATTGTACAATAAAAGTTTGAACGGTATCTATATACACACACCGTCTTTTTCATTTGCCTTTCAAAACCGGCCGATTATTCTGCCGGACCCTGTATCAGCCTCTTCTTTCTTCGGCACTGAGTTACGGCGCGGCTGGGCGCGCCGGAGCCGGCAAACTTCTTGTCCCACCCCTCCAGCAAAGTAAACCTCAATCAAACACACTGCGAGAGCCGTCCCTCGTGCGAAACGTTTCGCGTGGGTGAGTTAGGGTGGCGAGGGGACAGGGGGAGAAAGGGGGAAGAGGTCAGATAAACGTCCCAGCGAACAATGGCCGTCGTAAATCATGTCCCACCGAATATATTGATGCACTCGATGCTGCTGGATGAGAAAGTGGATGAAAGTGGATCAGCCGCGAGCTTTTCAGAAACATCCCCTCCCCCACTCTTGATTCACGGTTCGCTTTTCAGTCCCTCTACTTATCCGTGTCTGTTCTGTCCCCGGGTCGGACTCGATTAATCCTCTCCCATTCCTCCTCTTCGTCCTCCTCCTCGTATCCACCTATCCTCAACCCCTCCCTCCCTCCCATCCCCACCCTGCGCGACCCCACATTCCACTGTCAGATTCGTTTTTGAATGCACACGTCACTCTGACCCGGAACGCCAAGAGTTTCGACGGTGCGTTAATTACTCCCTCAATTATTGGCGAGCGTGAGCGACGAGAGGAAGAGGGGAGGATGCTCCCGAATCGCCTAAACGTGGTCGAAACCTCGGCAACGTAGGGGTGAACACGGTCGAAGTAACTGGGGTGATCGTTGTGATCGTAAATAAGGCAGAATATATTATACATAGTTATTATCGCTGGATTTCAGATCCAAAGGGTGTAGTCTCCTCTGATAAGAGATTCAAATATTCCCCCAAACCAATTTGATTCTTCTTCATACTATTCGATAGTGCTCCGCGGGGAAAACCCTCTGAGGCAAGTTTCAATTCGGTACCTTTGCCAGAATGGTAGTTACAGGATGGGCATGATTTAATGAATTATGCTCTGTTTCTTCTGTTCTGCTCAACAAAAAAATTACCGAATAAAATACATGAACGTCCTACCGGATGGCACGCGTGACTGTTCACTTCTTTTTCCGAATTTTCGATTGGAAAATCGATGTTGGAATATTTTCCGGAAACGGTAAATTGCTGAGTTTATATCGAAGTTACGCCTTCCGGTGATTCCAGATCACAGCGGGCGAAGCGTCGATGAAATCGAAATCTGATCTAATCGAGGGGAAAGTCCTCGCGAGGCTGCGACAGGGACAGCGGGCCAATGATGAACAATTAATATCCGTCGGATTTGATCGCTCGCGGGGTGTATATCTATAGCGAAGCGGCTGGATCCGCGTGCAAACACGACCGCAAACACTCGAGACCTGCATAAATAAGCATGATTCGTGACCGGCTGTAAATTCGTATCTTAACCAGGCCGGATACCGTTGCACCACGGTAATTGCGAATTTCGTCGAACCGTCTCAACTAGGCCAGCAATTTCTTTTCCCCCGTTTTTTTTTCACTTGCTTCACGCTCGCTGAATATTGGGTCGTCACATGCATTCGCGACGATTCTTGCTGCGACGCCCCTGCGGCCCGGCGACGCAATCGAACGAAAAATGAGTTTACATGCGAAAGTAATTCGGCAACCTGGAATAATATTTTTTTACGCGTAACGCTCCGCTTTCGGGGAAATCTGATTTTCTGACATTAATGCGCCGCGCGCACCCTTTCGAACGCCGCAGCGCCGTGAAGCGAGTTTGCAGTTGGGGAAAGCTCGCACGGACGAACTAAAATATGCCTCCTACAAAACGCAATTTTTTCAAAAATTTTCATTGCATATCATCGAATGTATATGTATTTATAACAAAATTGAGTAGATGAAATTAAAAGTTGTAGGACAATTCAAGATGTCAATATATGATTTCTCGTTAAGGGAAGAAATAAGATTATATTTAGTTTTTATTTCTTGTAATCGACGCAAACAATGTTTATTTTGAACAAAGATCTAACAGTCTACATATCAGACAGTAAATTAATTAAACGCCTAGTTTGGCAGAAAAACTGAAATCGTTTTAAAAACTAATATAAACTAATTGTAGGTTATTCTCTAAGTCATATTGTAACATAATTATAACTATAAAATTTGTATTGTACATGCTAGATAAACCTTATATGGTTTAAGGCAATAAATGTATAATAATAATAATAGACATTGTCGCTTAAAATGCAGGCCATCAATTGTGAGACTGACTGTAAGTGAAAGTTTTAACGGCGGCATTACTGTCGAAACCTTGTTCTCGTGGTAAAGTGATATTTATTATGAATAACGTAAATAAATGAAATTTTTCTCTTACAGAATGCCCATTCGTTCCCCTACTCATTGAGTCGGCTCACGCGTCTGACCAGCGTTCGCTAATTCTACTTATGGAGCGATACGATATGGATTACACGGTGTCCGGGTAAATAGCAGATCGAACGAGAAGCATTTCGTTATTCCGCGTAGAAACGAATCGAAAATGAACAATTAAATCTGTTGGTGAACTGCTTCGTTTGCAGGAAACTTAAATTTCTGAATTAATCGGGCACGCTTGCTTTCGAATACAATGGATTAATGTCTGTCCATCATTCGGCGCTTCTATTTGCAATAAACGTGGACACCGTGTAAGCATGCCGCGTGCTCCATTAATACTATTTCATGCATTGCTAAATCTGGAAGAGCTAATAGTATTGCAGCATTACCCTTCCGAACATTAAAATGAGTGCAAATAATGGCGATGCAGAATTATCGTACGAAAAGGTTCTCCCGTTATTCATTTATCGCGAGAATGGAGGTTTATGTAAAACAATTAACGATGCATTATTGCTTTTCGGATCTTAGTTTGTTCGCGAAAATGTTTAAAACATGCTCGATTATAACCAGCGTGACGTAAAAGCTGCAGAAAAAGCAATAAAAACTAACTTGTACAGACCGATACGCCATTATTATTGAAACAATAATTAGTTATTGATTTCATGCATTTATTAAAAAACTGAATAAGCAAAATATGAAACTGTTATTTTCGACATATTAAAATTATTAAAAGGGCGGGATACATTTATTGCAATTAAATTAGAAAATTTTTATTTTGCATAAAGATAGAGTAACGTAATTGCGAGTACAACTCTTATCTGTATGCGACCACGTTAGAGCGTCCGATATTTCCGGCAGGTGAAAATTAATAGAGCGCCCGATCGCGGGGATGCTTTTCCTCAAATTTTAGGACAAAGCGGTCGAAACATAGCACGGCCGTTCAATAGACGTCCTTTTTCATTTATTAAAAGAGAGTTCCCGTGTCGGGAGCTCTATAGCCTATTCGCGAGACCGTCTGTATCGTGGACGTCCATTCTTCAGACGTCTGTTCCGTGAATGAGTATGTCTACTCTTTCATTCGTGGGACAGCTACGTGTTCAAGATAATGCTGTATATCTGAAACAATGTTCGTGCGCGCAAAATGGCCGTCGCGCGACCCGTCCTCGGTACACTTACTTTCCGACGCGAACCTTCTCCTCTTTTTCCCTCGATACAAGACTACAAAATGGAATTTCGCGACCGGCGAGGAACTATCGTAATTAGTCCGTTCGCCTTTGGCATATAAGTTTTCTTTTTATGTGAAATGTATATTTTATGCACTTATGACAAAACTGACCAGATACAATTTAATTTTTGGTCAATTTTGTGGTCAAATAATAATACGTTATTTAGAGCCTATTCAAATGATTAAGAAATTAATTTTCCTGCATTCTTGTAATTTTTGTATTTTTAAGATATTAATAAATAAATGTAATAAAACACAGGAGATGAGAAACAATATCTAAAAGAGACGCGAAAAGGCATGAAACATAAATTTCAATTTAATTCCTATGTTTGTTAATAATAACAAGGAAATTCGTATTCGTATAATAACGAATCGACCTCGTGGTTTAAGATTTCAAAGCAATGGTATGTTTAATCATCACAAACATTATTAAACACACCCAACGGATAAAAGTAAGATTTAGTAACAACGCTATCACGCTCATCCATAACATCATTATTCTCATTAATTTAGAGATAAATTTACAAACAGAAATATGTACATATATCGAGGAAAGACCTTGTTTGTTCTTCTTCGTTCAGAAGTAAATGAAATAGAAAAAAATTAGGACGCCTAACAACGCTTTAACAATTATTGATACTTTTGGCAGGCATGCCTTATGGTTATAAAAATAAAAGGATATCGGGGGGTCTGAAAATTTCGGAAGAAGCGATATTGGACGAATTCCTCTTTCACTCTAAAACTATCCATTCAATTTATACTTTCAGTATTCTCAGATTATTCAGGGATCGAAAAAGTTATGGAACTTTTTGATAGGTTCTATTCAAGACATGAACCGTAAAACTTTTTTGGAAAACGTCCTAATATTGCACGTTCCGATCAGAATGTAGAAAGAAAAATTCTGGAAAATGGTAGTTTCAGTTTGAACAGAATTTATAAAATTTTCAAAATAAAAGAACTTTGTTCCTCGATATTAAACGAGTCGAAGATCATTGTGATGAACATTGAATATTCGACAAATAGTACTATAACAATATTATATAAATATTATGTAATATTGTGATATTGTGCGACAACAAAAATTTGTTATCTTCATTATCTTCTTTCGTTTATAAACTAACTAAAGAATTACAATCAACCAGTTATAAAATTTGAGATCGTTTGAAGTAACATTTTCCTTTTTGCGAGAATTGTCTCCGCGGCTTTGTTAAGTACTTATCAACGAAAAACACGGACCAATCGGAGCGCGGCTACTGTGGATGGATTCCGGCTCGGCCAACGCCAATGCCCCGTTCAGCTATAAGCGCGCTCCGATTGGTCCGTGTTTTTCGTTAATAACTCGTTAACAAAGCTACGGGGAACATTTTCACAAAGGAAAAAGTTACTTCAAATGACGCCAGGAATCGCCTCTTCCAAGGAAATATAACGTTTTTGGGACACCTTCGTTTACTTGTTATATTTCTCTAGCGATAAAAGATCGAGGAATAGCGTTTGTAGACGATGTACATTCGTCCCTGAAGTTATTTACTTGTACGGAGGCATTATTAGAAGTTGACAGAAAGTCCCCGTGCAGTTTGCGAGGGTGCAGCGAGCGCGTTAACAGGCCAACGAACAATAATCTGTCGCGCAAAGAAAGAGTCTCGAACACTCTAATTGCGTGCCGCCTATTAATACTGGAATACGATTGGGAAACGAAAACGAACGATTTTAGCCGGCAATGTCACAAGATACAGATTTAATTCGATTCCGTGCGCACCGGAGTCCCGTAACGCACGGGAACAAACTCCGGTAATTAATATTAAACCCGTCGCGCGACCAATCGGCGTGTCGTCGATTACTACCCCGCCCATCAATTAAATACTGCCGGCGTTTTAAACAGAATCGGGTCGTACGATGCTGTCGTTAACAGCCCGCGCCCGTTCCCGTCCTCTCGAATCGTCGCGTCGTGTCGGTAGAAACGCGTGTATACGTTACCGTCCGTTCCCGAACCTGCCATTTTGTACCGCGTGAAACACGTACGAGAGTATATTTCTTCCGATAAAAAAAAAAAAGAAGAATAATGGCCGGTGCCACGAGTAGAACGCCATTTATCTACGTATCGGGTGAATCTCTTTCTAGCCGTTATCTAGAAACCTCGCGCCGAGATGATTTTTTCAAACTTTATCGCGCGAGATCAATTATCGCGACAAGCTCCGCAAATATTTTCCATGCGAATGAGCGGATATTCGCCATTTCTCTGCTCACAGTAATATTCGGACACTTTTTAAAAGGACGATAACTCTTTTAAGATTGCACCGTACGACTCGGATATTTTTCTTTCTAAAGTTGGCACCAGAAAGAAATTTTGAAAAAATTCCAATTGATCGGAATTGCAGGGGAAATATTAAAACTTGCTTTTTTATAACCTTCTTATATGTATAGGCCTGGGGTGGTATATAACTTGGGGGACCTCTTTTTTCCACTAAAACTTCACTAATTCTGTTCATTTAACCTAGACCTAACCCAGATCTAACACCATTCTGTGTTTACCACTGAGCTTTCCACTACGCAGTCAAGTACGTCCATAGCTGACGCAACAAACATGGCGGTATCCTCGTCTGTCAAAAGCAGTGTTAAAGCCTCTCAGAAAAAATATGAAATAGCCAATTTTAACTTTTGAACCAGTGAGCCTCGAAATTTCGATATCTACAGTTTTCTCGAAGAAATGAACAGAATTATTGAAGTATTTGTGGAAAAAAAGAGGTCCCCCAAGTTACAGAGCAGCGTAGGTCTGTATTGAAAATTTAAAAATACATAAAAATAGTCTAATGATGACTATAAAATCTGTTTAAAAAATTGCTGTGTGATTAGCAGAGTTTATTACTTGTAATGGAGACGAAAAAATTTATCCCTTCCGTATCAGTCCTCTTGTAATACAAGAAATGGATTGGTGGATTGGAATTTATTTAGGAGAGACGAATCTGCTCAATGAAAAATCTGTCTCGTTCTCAACCTAAAATATTATTACACGGCCCGTGTACGCGATAGCCGGTCCGTCACGTATAATTGAGTTTCTAATCTCCCGCTATTAATCCTACCCTACCGGAAGGCATGTACCTGAAATCGGTCGGTTGACGGAAATAAATCGCCGACGCTACATCACGATCGCTCTAAACCCCTATAATTTTACTCTCCACTTATCGCGTGTCGTATATTGAAGGACGCGAATGGATTATTGCTAGTTTTAAATGTGTACGATTCCGGCGCAAATGTTTCCTCGAAATGTTTACGCAACTCGAGGAAAATTCTCGAAATATTCTCAATCCACACATTTCAAGATAATAGTGCACGAAGGTCCTACAGGTTTACACAGGGTCCTCCTTTTAAATATTTTTTGATATGTGTATTTTCTATAAAAAATTTTTATTAAAATTCGATTTGCCAAATACAGTATTTTGGACACAAAATATTTAACGCAATTGTCTATAAATGTTTCTAACATCAGCTGACATTCTAAAAGAATATTTTAAATATTTATTCTCGTACTATTCTCATGAAAACATGATACATACCCACTAAGTACATTATGCTCTTTCTGTATTTTAAACTTGTTATTGAATAGAATGGAACCGCAAAGTTTTGTGTATAAAAATTGTAACACAGTGAGAGAATAAAAGAATGTAAGTAGGTAAAGCTTCGTGCTTATGTAGGACAAAGTCGCGCTATTGAATACCATTAAACGACTGTGCTGAAAGAATTATTCTTCGTGCTTTAGTTTCCTTTGTATTGCGTCTATAATACTCGGTACTCCTACACATACGGTATGGATTATAATATGATAATATACATACCTGACGAGTATGTACGATAAAAGAAAATCTTCGTCGTGAATATTGTAATCAACAAAACTTTTATTTTAATTACTGCCAGAAACACGTAATTTTGCGCACGAATCCATTTTACGTTTAAAATAATAACCGAAACAGCTTCGCAACATCAGAATTAAATGAGAGCTAACGAAGACCCTTAAACCCGTAATTAAATGAATTCTTACCAAATAATATTTGTATACAGGTCAATATGCATGAAACGATAATTTTAATTATATTTTACTTTGAGAACTAATTAATATACTGTGGGATTTCGCATATTTATAGCATACAAGGTGTCCCCAAAATATTCCACTTTCTTTGCGGAAAAATGTTTTGCGAGGCTTTATCTGCGAGTTATCGACGAAAAACACGAACCAATCGGAGCGCGGCTTCAACGTTTAACGAACTTCGCCTCGGCCAATGACTACGCCACGCTCAGCGGAACCTGTCGCCGAGGCGGAGTCCGTCTGCTGTAGCCGCGCTCCGATTGGTCCGTGGTTTCGTCGATAACTCTGTAACGAAGCCGCGGAGGACATTTTCGTAAAGGCAAAACTTATTTAGGATGACCTTGGAAATAGAACATTTTTGGGACACCCTGTATACACCTAAAGAAATTCTAAAAATTACAATACTTGACCCTTCCAACGATAGTCGCGCGACATTATCTTCCGTCTTGTGTAGCGAAATTTGCTTATTGTTAGTCTTATATCATAAAAAATAAAAATTGTTTGTGTCATGTTACGCAAAAATAGATTATTCTGAATCTAGCGTACGACTTTTCGACATCTTCGACAGACGAGAAGATGGCGGAACGTTCAAGATAAAACTTCCTTGCTCGCTAAACGATAATTTCAGCATCCACTGTACTTTGATTTTCGAAAATTTCAGAGGTCGCGCTGGTTAATACTGAAAGCGCTAATCTGCGCTTATTATACATACATAGGCATACATTATGTGTAAGTATAGGTTTACGGGGTATTTGTATGAATCGAGAATCGTTGATTCCGGTTCATCTGGCGTTGTAAAAAGTCGATTATAATACCGAAACTCGCCGTTTGATCTTCAATAATCGAACGAAACGGTCGTAGCGCAAAGCGTTCTCGCGTTTCGAGTGATACTTTACAAAACGGGCAAACGTACGAGAGGCGGTTCCATTCTGGTTTCGCGTATTGCTAGCCGTTGCCAGCATGCGGCTCGCGTTTACGCCGCGCCGGTGACTATTAATCACAGCGCGAAGCGAGGTGCGATACGCACAAGCGTCATTCAAGCTCTCAGCCGATTTTCACTTCGATGGATATCGCTTTGGGCTCAAGATATTCGGCGTTCCCTGCCATTCGCCGATCCAACACGCCGTAAAACTATTGATACCGTAGCGCCGGCATCCGTTCGAATTTTCCTCGTACACTCCCGCAGCAAACTCTAAACAATCGATACTAGCGAAGTATTTTGCAGTTGCGCCAATATGACTAGTCCGACCGACAGATGATTTAATGGAAAACCATTCAAAAACTGTGCCGACGTTACACGAATTATTGAAATCCATTGAAAATACAGTGGTTCGTGCAAATATTTGAACTGGCAACAGGAACACACGACTAATTATTCGGCAGGCAGAGGGTGTGGTGAATCTTTTCATATAAATTATTTAACTATGTAATAATAATATTTATCATCACGGTTAAGCTTGCGGTTGCATTAATATTAAATATTGCTTGGACCTCATAATCTTCTGCTTTTTAGGTGGAAATGCACGCTGTTAAACATTTTAGATTCACCGTTGAACAGTACGTTTGTTAAAAACACATTTGTCGTGTTTTATTTGAAAATTTTTATTTTTTAAACAATTTCGAAACATCGATAATTGAGAAGTCATAGGAGAACGCATCGACGAATATCTGCCTTTAACGAAACAAATAAAAGTTTTGTGTAATTGCTACAATGAAATAGTTCGATGCGAAATTGTGTAAATAAATAAAAATTTCAGCTGCACGTAAACCGAGATAAAAATTGGATTTCCGATGCTATTCGATACAGTGGAACTGTTAAGCGTGGTTCTGTAAAGAAAATTGACGATTTCGAAAGTCTGATCACGAGAATTGTTAAATGAAATTGTTTTTCTCGGCGCGTGAAAGTAATTTTCAATTATATGTAACACACATGGTTCACCCACATTGGAAAAGTACACTGTCAAACTTTGAATTGCAGCTTGTTCGATTTCAAAGCGGAAACTGAATTACCCAGCGAAAATTGATCAGATTTTGTTATGTATGTACAAATAGGATAGACTCCAGGAATTACGATGATTTCTCTTTCCATTAACATCGGCACAACCACACACGCATAAAACTACTCCAATCAGAAAACCACACTACCACCATCGCTAAACTACAAACAAACCGACGGATAGACAAATACCGTGATCGATAGAAACAACTGACACAGGCATTGACCGAAGTACAACGTGCTTACCGTTTAAACAGCCCACATTTGCTAGGCAAAATCACACGCAACTTGTGTTACGCCGCAGCCTTTATTTATTTTATAATCGTACATAGATGAATTAGAGGATGTTAATGGTAATTCCAAAGAATTTTCGTTCCTACAAAAACTTTAATAAATCACTTGGTACCTTATCTTTGGAATTATTTCATTTTTATGCAATGCTTCCGCTATTGTTAATATCACGAACAAATACAGGAGAATATAGCATAAAACCGGGAGGAGGAACGAAAATAATAGCTCGGATTAAATGGCGACTAATTAATTAACGAACAACGGCTCACTTTTGATTTCAACCTACGAAGTCACACATATCCCGTTTCGTACGAGCACAATGCACACACAGCGCTATTCAACAAATTCCTATTATACCGCGTTACCAGGTCAGTCGTGCGGCAACGGGATACCAACAATAAGCACCTCGCTGATGGCAGAACATGTAACTGTACAGTCACACTTGTTTCGTCAGGGGACCCGACGCTTGTTTACCCGTATTCGTAGCTAATCTAATACACGGTCTTATCGCGCCGCGTTTAAATTTGCATTAATCCCTTTCGTTCTTGTTCTCGCGCGAAGGACAGAGTGCGGCCTCAACTAAAATCTTCTCATCGCCCCTTCATTCTTCTCTCCCTCTCCCATTTTCTTTTCTTTCTGTTTCTTATTTTTTCTGTATTTGTCTTTGTTTTCCTTCGCCGGGAATCGGAATTACACGCGCGTTCGCTACGAAACACGTATTTATGGACAGTAAGCGTTGATTCCTTTGTGCAGCCCGTTCCACGGCATCGCTGAATCACCAATAATTACCGCGTCATTACAAAATTCCTCTGATTAATAATTAACGTTAATTCCGCACGACAGAAATGAAATTCCTCCAAATAATATCCGTTCATATTGAGCTTTGTCGCGCGCATGCCCGAACAATATCGAAATTGGTGTATTTGTAAAACAGTGGATTTCAAAATATTCACCGTCTACGCTGGTTCGATGGGGCGACTCGGTGATAATAATGCCAATTCTTTTATTTTTTTTTTCTTTTTGTCGAGAAAATTCACGAAACCTCGTACTCCGGTATTTTGTATGTTTGCGCGAAATATTTTTTAAGCGACATTGGAATTCTGGAATGAAGCAGAGACTCCCATTATATTATTCGGATTAATAGCAAGACAAAAGCGATGGGAATTCCAAATAATAGGTCAACCGGTTTTTTCGCACTGACTATCATTTACGGATTTACATAGCCGTGCAGGCCGATTTGCGTGTTTTTCGTGCATTGCATTCGTTTCGCGATGTTTACGTATAGTTTCCGTCCTGAAATTGGTGTTTTCGGATTTTCCGGCGGCCATGTTCGTCGAACCCCTCGAAGGCATCGCCGCGCGCGGTTCAATTAGCCGTGCTTTTAGCAATTTCTCGAGTGTATTTTCGTGGAAGTCTATGGTCTCGTTGACAATGGACGGTCTAGCAACGTTTGAATGGTCATCGGTGTACACCTATGCACTTGATACGCTCGTTGACAATATACTATAGGCAGCTGTTTATCTGTAATTAGCCTAATGGCCGGTGCCGCGTCGTTTCGAAAGGATAATAGTGATAGTTCTCGAACCAAACGGTACCCCACTCAGCCAGCCATCTACACGATTCCATTGCATAGATGAGAGCATCGATAGACCATACGATGAGCAAACTGGCAGCGATCCTCGAAATTCCTGTCGACGATGATTCATTCCCATGGAGCTTTGATTCTTGCCAGGCTTCGTCGCCGTTTATTACGGGCAAGCACCTTTATGATCACTCTCCTCCAACCAGCCATTCACTGTTCATCGTGAAATGGCAACACTGCCAGCGATCGAAAAACTTATGAAACTTTTTGCTAGATTCTGCTTAAGACATGGACCCGAAAACTTTTTTGGTAAACGTCCATATGTGACAAGTTTTGAAACTACGGGGAAAATTCGGAAAACTATTAGGTGTCTGCGAAAGTTTTAATCTTTTTTAAAATAAACATCGTTCGCATTCGTTAAAGTTTTTTTTTACCATTTCGTTTACATTTCGTTACCAAATGGGAGTTTATTTCTCGCTGTTGTAATTTTATCAAGTTGCAAACAATATTACGTTACAAACCGTTATTATGTTTTCAAAAGGGATTCGTTTACAGATAAAACACTTAATAAAAATATTTGCTGTTCGCTTTATCCGAATATTCTAGTATCCTTGAATGCAATTCTTTGGAATTCTTTAATCTCACATAATGCCGTTTCTAAAAACGAATTGTCAGCTAAATTAAAAACTATCGTGTTCGTGATATGAAAGTAAAAATACTGAAAAACGTGGAAAAAGTCGAGTTTCTCCGTTGAAAAGGAGGTTTGTTTGTATTTAATCTCTTCGATGAACTCCCTCCGAACAGATTTCGCTGGTACACTTGCTTTATATGCTTCTATCGCTTAAAAAATATGCAAATACTTCAATAACTGAGTCAAGTTTAGGCGCGCACAGTCTCCTGAATAATTCGGTGCATTTTCTGATATTAAACTTTTGTTGTGTGTCCCACGTACACAGCGTACACCGGCTAGCACACATGCGCGCATAAATTACCGAACCCTCATTTATAAGATATTGATTAATGCTTCTTAATTAACTTCAGCCGAAAATTTCCAATTACCTGGGAAGTATTACGTAATTGAATACGTTCCTTCCGATATTGGATATCAACTTCAAATAAATAGGGATTTTCAGTCAACACTTTCCGCTACTCTTAATACATTCGCGTAAAATAAATGAGGTCGTATGCCGCTGCAAAAAATCACTTCTTATGATAAACAAACTTTATTAGTTAATAAAGAAGCAATACTTTAATTAAAAAAAAAAAGAAACAGTATTGAATATATTCGAACGTGTTTATGTCAGCGTCCAATAGTATTTGCATGAAATATTCATCGTTCGCGATTATAATTTCACATATACCAATTTTTAAAATCACTAAATTTTCTTGTTCTGGATATTCCAAAATGACTTATGAAAATGATAATTTGCATATTCATAGTGTAACGATAAAAAATATGTACGATACCACATTTATTGCCCGCGTCGATTTTATATTTATTTATTTCATATAAATATTGCTCTTCCAGTCGGTTCAACATTTCCAACATTTTTCTCTTTTTTTTGCTAATGTACAGTATTTTACCGTATTCGAGAACAATTCAATGGCATCGTTTAATATGTATATTCCATCAGGCTGAAATACTTCAATTTTCTGCAAATTCACAAATGAAACAAAATGTAATACCACCACGCAAGCATAAGGGACCTATTATATGTCGTTCTGTCTCAAAAACATTTCATATTACGCGAAATTCTATTATAATGTGGACAACTGAACTTTTACGTAACGTAACAGCTATAGTCGTATTTTTTATACTACACTTCATGCAGCATCCCTTTGTACTCTTGATACAGCAATGGAAATATAATTTTCAAGTTCTGCATTAATAAATCCTTGATTCGCGGAAATTTTTAGATCGAAGGTGTTGGATTATGAGTATACGTACATAAAAAATCACACTATTTATGAGAAAAATCATAAGTTTATTAAAACATTACTGGAAGCACGTTGCGTGGCACGTCTTCACTCATTAAAAGAAACGCCACGAGTAACGAACACTCAGGTCAAAAAACGTATATTGTTTGACAATAACAATACAGACAACATCAATATATTGACTGTAGATACAATGTATATTCAAGAGTCAGATCAATCGATCCTTCCTTCTAAAGGAATAATAGATTAATTTTGTCATTTACAGTGAGTGTAAAAAGTATTCGTACACTCTTTAAAACCGAATAACTTTTTTAAAATTGGATCATACGATTTGAATTTTTTGAAGATGTTAGAAGGATTAATTTACCAGCTAATGTGTAAATAATTGTTTTTAAAAATTGTTATTTGTCGTATTTGCGTAGGAAAAAGTAAAGCTCTCGACTTTTAAATTTTTTATCTGTATATGTAATGAAAATTTAGAAGTTGTATTTGGTAAATCTAAGTAAGTTATATACATGTGCAGACAAAGTATCATCGAAATCGATCAAGGTTATTATGAATATAGTTCATCGAAAATAGCAACAATTTCTAGAGAATCTGCGATTTAAATGAATCGCAAGCCCTAAATTCAAAGATTTTTACATGTTACAATGAAACTTTATACGTGTATACAATTTACTTACATATACCAAATAATTGTTTTAAATCTTCATTACGGGCACAGATAAAAAATTTTAAAAACGCGACCTTTACATGTTGCTTTGCCAATGTGATCAACAATAATTTTTAAAGACAATTATTTACACATCAACTAGTAAATTAATCCTTAAAAAGTTTCATCGAGATCGATCAAGGTTATTATGAATATAGTTCATTGAAAATAGCAACAATTTCTAGAGAATCTGCGATTCAAATGACCGCAAGTCCTAAATTCAAAGATTTTTACATGTTACAATGAAACTTTGTACGTGTATACAATTTACTTACATATACCAAATAATTGTTTTAAATCTTCATTACGGGCACGGACAAAAAATTTTAAAAAACGCGACCTTTACATGTTGCTTTGCAAATGTGACCAACAATAATTTTTAAAAACAATTATTTACACATCAACTAGTAAATTAATCCTCCTAACATCACCAAAAAACTCAAATCGTATGGTCCAATTTTAAAAAAGTTATGCGGTTTTGAAAAATGTACGAATACTTTTTATACTCATTGTATTTACGAAAGAAATTCCAACAAAAGGAACCAAGACTGGTTCGGATAATCGAGGTTCTACTGTGTATTAGTTCTCGAACTTTTTTGTGGGCCACTGTACGTGACACTGATTTTGTAAGAATGACAAGAAAAGCAGCGTTCCGTAGTTGGATACTTTGCTCTAATATTGATGCCGCGTTCGTTTCATCTTTTTCTTGGTCCGTTTACACGGAAGAGCACTTGTGT
The DNA here is from genome assembly GCA_028454225.1 of Lasioglossum leucozonium. Taxonomy (NCBI): domain Eukaryota; kingdom Metazoa; phylum Arthropoda; class Insecta; order Hymenoptera; family Halictidae; genus Lasioglossum; species Lasioglossum leucozonium. The sequence goes on from CM052215.1 coordinate 4,314,373, forward strand.
ATTGGTGACCTGAAACAGTGGGAACTCGGGTTCGCGTGGCCCGTTGCGTGAAATCAATACGCGGCGCAGGCACACGCAAGTGTTCCTCTCTTCCGTTTCTCGTTTTTCCTCGGACCGATTCCGCGATTTTCAACCGAGCTGACTCGCTGTTGCTGGTTCCAGATCGGATCCGCGAATATCATTAAATTAATAGTCTCGCGGATCGTTATCTCGTCGATGCGATCTATCGACGAGAATCATAATATAAACGGGCGAAGAAGGTTTTGTGTACTTCCTTTCAACCTACCGCTTCGCCGTGTAACTACATCCTACGAATGAATTTACGTAATTGAATTTATTCCAGACATCGTCTCGGAATTATCGAAGATTTATTTCAGCCCTTGATTCCTTCCTTTGCCGCGGCGAGTGTATAACAAACTGACATTACGGTGTAATTATTGGCAAGTATGAGACGTATAACAAATCGCGGCGAACAAAGCGATTTAATTCATCTCGCAACTTCTTCGTTTATTGCATTGTTACTGTTAATTTGCATTGTTACTGTTATCTCATTAACGACACGGTCGTCATGACATTTCTGATGTTTGTTTGATAAAACAGTGGCTTGAACAGTACCCCATTGGCATAAAATGTTCGAAATCAAAAGAAATTTGGGAAAGTATTATTTTTAAAAAAAAATGGGACTTCTTTTTTATTCTTTTAATTACACCACATCGTACTCCTGAATTGCGACTTGTTTTGTTAAACTGTGAGAAATAAATAAAATACTGTGGCTATCGGATCGTAAACAACTCTGTATAATTAATATTCTATAGTTAATAAAAGTGATTTTGCATGGCATTATAATTGGGTAGTTGTAATAACATTTTCTGTAGAAATTTTGTGGTGTATAATAGAGTTATTCTTGCATAATCAATAAATATTGAAGCATATTTATAATGAATATACGCCAGAACAATTAATTTAACAATAAGATCTTTCTAATTTCACATTCTTGATTTACAAAGCGCTGATCGAAATTGTTATTGAATTAGCTATAATAAAGCAATTTAAATTTAAATATTTGAAGCATAAACAACTAATTTAGTACTTTCCCACCTCTAAAATTTATTTTCCGATAGAACCGTTACTTAATTAACATTTCGGAAGTAATTAAAAGATTCGGAAAGTGAAATCGTTTTAATAATGCTACTCATGAACGCTGCAGCATTTATAATAATAACTCTGTACAATAACTATACATAATCTTCTCATATGTATAAATCAGTAACTAACATTCAGAACTTTAATAGTTTAAATACTCGTTGCATAGCTACTTTACATTTAATGGATGCTCCGACATTTATAGACATCGTTATAATTCTGGTAATTACGAAGTAATTATCAGTATGTAAATATAGAATAATTATTAACCCTGATAATCATAAAGTACGCTGGAAATGACATAATAAACGCAGCGTATGCATAGAAAATATTATAAATGACAATTTCAGTATTAGGTGACATAAATTTCTGACAGGTTCTCGATGTCTATTGATCGAATGATGATTTCAACAGTAGGCGTGTAATCGAAATACGCTCTCGGCGTTGATATTGATTTTACCAATAACAATTGCTTTCTATGAAATCAAAATCGGCTTTTGATTGACAAATCCAGTAGCTATCTCTGACATATTCATATACGTTTTTATTTCTGTCGATTACATCGTAAAATAGCACTGTCAATATTATTATTTCGGATCACATTAAACTCTTATTCCCGTGCACTTTGGTAATAATTAATGTAAATTGATGAAATGCGGAATAGAGGTACTTTTTTTAATGACACGAGTTTTCGGTTTTAATTACTTTGAATAAATTTAAATACTCATCGATAAATTTTGAGCTTCATGCATTTATAAATAGCGATACTTACTAAAACTGATTAAAATCACTTCTTTTAATAACCTCTCTCGCGGATATTTAATTATTTCTTTGCTGATTTCTAACTATATCGTACAGTAACATTTGAGATATCATAAGATTCATAATTTCGTACGCGTCTAACGTTAACCCGAGCGTTGGTTGTCAACGCGACTATAAACGCGCTATGGACGCGATTTTTTCTATTTCGTTTGCTGTTGACCCGCTTCTGTCCTGTAGCTTTCTCATCTTACGCGAAACTTAGTTATAATGGATAATTATAACTCCTACGGGCTATACAAAACAGTAAAATAAAGTTACCACTTTGTTGAATTGAGGGGAATGCAGTTAGAGTTGGGCAAAACGTAATCTGATTAATGAGTGAAAATTACAATTAATGTAAAATCCAATTATTAATCGTGGCTACTGATTATTTAGTAATCAGTAATCATTGATTAATGAATAAGAAAAGAATCAGAAGTTGTTGTACTCAATGTTCGTAATTGCTTTGTTAATTATTAATTATGAAACAATTACATTTTTTATTGTGATTTAATCTGTACCTTTGCTGTGATAACAACACTGTGAACATTCTTTTAGAAATGTATATATTTTTTTACATAAGTTTACATAGAAAATCCTTAGAACAAGTTATTTATTTATTTTTAGTACAATTTACTTTTGATACAACTGTCAACGTACATGTATACATTACAGATCTGCATAAAATATACATATGTAACTAATGATTTCAAAATTACTGTGATCATGATTAATTTATTTCAACGGTGACTGATTGATTAATGATTACAGTTACAATGATTACATTAAATAATCGATTACAAAAGAATTAATTACTGCCCAACTCTGAATGCAGTTACCCTCTCTCTGCCAGTACCGGGTTAGTCACGTGACATTGCACGACAGAGTCGAAACGCGTCACGTGACCGGGCCGTGGCGGAAGCGTGGGGGAATAGCGTCGTAGAAGGGGAACGGTATAGTGGTGTGACAGATCTTAATCTGGCGACTGTGCTCCATGCGCTTCAGAACAAATTCAATCTGCATAGCCTACATACTCTGATCCGCACTACGTCGAAAGTTGTCCCGAGCCATCGTCTTATATCGAAGAAAAACTGTATACCGTAAAAAAAAGAAAGCAAGGAAACATGACGAATAAGAAGAATCATAGTTAAAAACTTGCAACGAGAATATATCGAGAGTAACAGCGAACGACACACGGCGTTTTGCTGGCAGCCACGGAAATATTGAAAGTACTTTTCCCCTCGCAAACAAAATCCCGCATAAAAGTATCCCATTTCACGTTTTCGATTTACTTCCGCATAACAAACTCCCTGCCGCGCTCCATAATCCTAGACCCGCCCTTTATTACGCGTGAATACCGAAACAGGATTTTATCCGGCGGGCGCATCAAACTTTGATACAAACTCCATCCTCGAGCTATGAACAACCGCGAACCTTGTTTCAATAGATTCGCTGAAAAACCAGCTAGCGGCAGGCGACTAACAGGTATTCTTGCGAGCCCGGTATTCTTTTCCCGCGGCGTAGGTGTGCATGACCGTTCATACGGTCGAATAAATTTTTAAAATCGATCCGACTCTGCCTGCTTTCGAGCCGATGCGATGCGATGCGGTGCGGTGTGCGCGCCCGGTATGTGCCACTGTATTTTTAAATGCGATCGAAAGAATGTCGTGGAATGAACAGTGACTCTCCCAGGTCCTCGATACCATAATTCACCTGCACTTTTGCCGGGTCGACGATACCAACCGAGCCGAAAAACTTGCCGGGCGCACCTGCGCTTGGCACCGGAGCGACAATACATAGGAGCCAAGCGCGCGATGCGCGGATACATGACCGGAGAATTATTGTCCTCGTGGCAAACGCAGGTGTGTCGACCCATACCCCGTTCCGTTCACCGTTCCGCCAATACTGGCTGCATCCCAACCCAGCTATGACTAAGTTTGATCGATCCTAACCATTGAAACCGTCGAGTCACGTGACACAGTGAATCCCCGAATCGCTAGCTGTCCTGCCGAACCAACCCTGCATGCGGTTTTTTAACGCGTTCGTACACACCGCTAAGATCACTGCGGGTTTCGCACTCCCGATCCACCCTTTTTCAGAGTCGCCTTCCCCCGAATTAAATTCACCCTTTCACACTCCCCCTTTTTGCCAATCAAGCTATCCTACAAAAATTCGTTTCCTCAACTATTACGATGAAAGCAGAAATCAAAATTTTTGCACTCGCAACGATGAACATAAAATACTCGTTTAACACTAAAAAACTACCACGACCGGTCAAATAAGCGGTTCTAGATTTTTTATTTTACAATTATTGAAATTGTACAGAGGCTTTCACAAGAAGTGATGTAATAAATATCGTTATTGGAGCACATACTACAATAACAACCGAGCAAAGTCTAAACAAATCAAATCTTGTCATTTTTATAAGGTAATATGTGCCTGTTACTTTTATAGATTGGTACATTTAGTATTAACAGAGCCGTGCGTACCTGAAGAAAGGAATTCTAGTTAAACATTTTTAACACTAGCTTTAGAAATCTCGTCAAAATGGTGGGTGGTGCGTGAGAAATTATTCGGTAAATTTATTTCTTTGTGTATATGTTATTTAAAAAACGGCTAAAAATTTCGATAGACACGTTCTTATGTTCCTTTCATAAACCTGCAAAGGTTCAAAGATCGTGAGAGAATATGACTGCAATGACAGATACGGTAAAGCAGCCATTACATGCGCAAGGATGCTACAAGTCAACTGACGTCGTTGACGTCGCGCAAACTTCGAACGTTTTCTCAGACTTTACAGTTTCCGGAGATGTGGCAGCATTAAGCAAAGAAATAAACACGAACTCCGTCTCGCCTCGCGACCTCATCTCGCGCGAATGAACGAACCTCCCCCGTGTTGCAGCCCCTAAAACTGTTAATGTCTGTCATTAGAAGAGCAAAAGGGGGAGCTTGTAGCCACTCAATGGGGCGCTAAGAGAGCGGTAATTTATACCTTCAGTTGCCGAGCGAGATTCAAGACACTACCAATGGCGATACTCGAATTACCTCACGCAAAAACTTTATTACTCGACTCTTCTGCTGGCCGCTAGGAATTTTGCCCACGGCCATTTCTTAGGCAAAATAGATTATCCCGGCCCATCAGCGGGTCTTGCCTGTTGTCCCTCAGACATTGATTAAGGTTTAGAGCTAGATAGTCACCCTTAGGGCACTCGGGCGATTAACCTATACCCCAGTAGGGAAAGTGGGTACGGTAACAACCAAGGGTGGCCGAGTCGAATAAATTGCACCGTCACCCTTTAACACTCGCCTGGCGTTTTTCAGCGTCAGAAATCAATTTCATTCCATCCCTCTTTTTCAATGTTCGTGACACCATGATATCTGTGACACACTACTCGTTTCATGACTAATCCTCCTTTTTTTTTTTATTTCCGGAACCTTTATGAAGGATTATTTCTGCTTATACATACGTATAGGTATATTCTCGTATGTATTGTACATGAGTATGCAGATTACATCACTAACATTATCATAGTTTTTTTTCTAGCTTCCATAATTCTACGACTCCGCGTTATTTTCGTGATGAAACAAAATCCACTAAATATGAATGTTAGCTTTTGTTTTCTTAATAGAGATTACTAAACATTAGTGATAAAAAGTATTACCAAAAAAAAAATAACAATTATTATCTTTTCTGAGAAAATCAGACGTTTCCATTTCTAATGTGTATAATACTAAAGTATTATATAATTTATTAAATGATAAGTAATAAAATTAATAAGACCCCAAGTAACAACCAGTTAAATATCTAATAATGTTAAACTTACAATGTCTGATATTACGAGATAATGTAAATCTAGAAATGCAAACAAACTCGGACAAGAAAGTATCGTGTGACTCGAGCCATTTCCATAATCAACGGCCCATTTAGGACGTGATCGCGGTGTAAAAACGTATCATCGAAGAAGCGTGTACGGACAGAGTTATTTTCTCTTTTTTCTTGTTTCAGTGCCGCCACTTTCATTAATACTTTCCGAGTAATTCCCCACGGAGCATTTTTTTTCAGCAATGATCTCGCTAAACGTCAAGATACGAGTAATTAATTAAGAAAATGATAAAACGTTAGAACCGTTTTTTTTTTTGACAGAAATTCCCGTTCTCGTGCCTACTAAAAACTTCCTGCCGGATTACCCGACTATCCGAAGCACGCAACACGTTCGCATTTACCTCGGCTGAAATATGTCGGAGCAGTTTTGCAGTTGCACGCATTACAGAGCCGAAAACGGAATTGTTTGACAACACGAAAAATATAACGCGGTCGACTCTAACGGCTCCCCGTAACGTACGATAACATTTTTTCAGTTGTACACCCGCAAAATCGGAAGCTATGCTATTTTCCTATTTCCGGGCGTAGCTCCCTCTGCCCGGAAAACTCTAAATTTATGTATTTTTCAACCGAGTGTTTAACAGCTCTGAATTTCTGCGAAATGGGTCGCCCGGTCTGTTTGCCAACATCTAGCGAATAAAAATACCGACGTTCTTGTCCAATCCGCTTAATTATAATTGACGAGAACGCCGAACGCGGTATCAAACCGCCGATTTATGAGCTTTCTAAATTTGGAAACACGTATTTTTCACACCGTTAACTCTAAATTCTAATTATGGAAGCGAATACTTAATTTACCAGAGATCGTTCCTGACTAAAATATTCTGGTTTGCAAAATATTTACGATTACAATATTTAACGGAATTCAAGTTGTAAGTTAATAATTGTTCTTCCACGGTTTGTATTTCTAGCAAAACAAGCACGTATTCGTTGATATATGCAAATAAATAAATAATATAAATATTCATAGATGCACGGTCAGGAAGCGGACGCTTCTCATGATTATACAGATGAAAATATTCGCCTCCACAAATGGCAATTTTTACCACTTTTGAGGCAGTTGTTTACCAATTTATTTGAACACATTTAAAGCACTTTTTATTGCACCATACTCTGTAACTCTGTAACTGTGAGCAACAAAGAAATTATTCACATAGATGTTATTCAGTTTCGTAATAAATAATTTGATTCTACACATTTTTTTCTTATGTTCTCATAAGGAATCACCTTGTGCTCACTTGTACACGTTATTCGACCGCACCCTGTATATGGACACCAAATTTCTTCGTAAACGTACCTATTACTGCGAGTGTACGTTTTACTACGGTATTTTTTCCCAATGAGAAATTAAAATACGTAAAAATAAATATTTTTCCCTGAAGAAATTTGTACAATTCTGTACAAATATGGCTCTTTTTCGTCCGCAGTAATACGTAAGTGCAAAATGTTATCGATTTTATTTTTTAATATTTTCTTACTTTGTACTAGGTTTTGAAGGCCATCAATTCTTTTCTGTATTCAGATGACATCATTCTTCCATGAAATGCTTACACATATTATTTGTTCATGATAAATCAGGAACAAAATTAAAATAAAGTACGTTCTAAACATGATGCCGCAGTAATCGATACATAAATTAATAATTCATACATATTTAGTGGATCCTGTTCGAGACTCGATTTTATATATGAGTGGAAAGAGCATTTGGAAATTCAGCATGTCCTTTCGCCACTTTGTATTTCGCTCACTTATGCTTGTCACGAATGCATAAGATCTACAGTCTGCTTATCAGCGACCAGGAACAGTCACGAAGATTTATTTAGGTGTGCACAAAGAATTAGCCGATCGTACTCGTTTGATAATTCCTCAGACTATCTAATTACCAGCAATCAACTCTCAGATAGCGTTCCGCGAACGGTCGACGATTTCCCGTTGACGTCCGACTTGGTGCAAGGGTTGAACAACAGAATGAAGTTGTACTTCAAAGAAAAGCGACCTGGAGATAACCGCGGCTCGGTTCGGCTCGGTTCGGCTCGGCGCAGCGCGGTGCGGCCTCTTGAGCGGTTGAAATTAATACACGGCTCGGTGTGTAATTGCACACAACTGCGGCACTGTATCTTTCCCCATGATCAACCGAGGGGAGATTACGGAATGGCTCGATATGGTAATGAGGCGATAACCTCGAAGTACGGAATCGTTGCGGACCACGGTGCTCTCCCTTCTATCGGGCATCGATACGTCGCAGAGCAAATAGCAATCCATTAATGTCCGAACAATGTGTACAATGCGCATAGATAATTCGCGGGGCGGGACACGCGAAAGCTGGGCATAGGAATCAGTAATGACATCAATCACTTGTTATAACCAATCAGCCGTACGTTTCGTTATCCCAAACCGATCCCGGTCTGTTTCCGGGGGATCGCGCTTAATACCGGCAAACTGGTGCGAATGTCGCGCGCATCGTCGCACAGAGCCCCCCGAATCGCCTAATCGTCACCGAAAACTTCAAGATCAAAACTCTTTGCAGTTGGTACCGTTCGGTATCTGACCACTCGTAACGGTTCAGCTCGTTGATGTTCTGATCGCTTGGTAAAAGCGTTTTTTTTCGCGTAAAATTAAATATTCGGAACAGTAGTTTTGTGACCATTTTTGTCTAACAATGTTTATGAAAATTGACCTTCGCTACGCGCACAACCAGAACGAATTAGCGGGAACAAAGCCGAAGCATAAATCACTTTCAACTGTTCAATCTCGTGGAATGGTAGGCGTTACTGTTAAAAGCTCGGGGAATTATAGATAAAACCATTAGGTAATACTTCGCTGCTAATTAAAAACACGTACTATAATTTTAATGAATGTTAGTCAACCCTCCGGCTCGACGGCGCCGAGTGCGCAAACCCTCTTTCATACTTTGCTAAAGGCACCTTTTCCTCGGTGTTCTTTTGTTTTCGCTTTAACTTGATCATCGTTTTACGGGTTCCTTGGAAGTATCTGGCATTCGCGGAAAATTGCCGTGTTCCTCTGTAGCAAACGTTCGCAAATCTTTTGTGAACTGCAGCTGAAAGATACTTATTATTAATGCTATACAACAGTATAGTAGTTATGGAAATTAATTGTTGTTTATACTTTTAGCATTTATATTCTTATTACAAGTAACCTTGTTCTAACTTAACCACAAAATATCTTGAAAAATTATTTTTGCTGAAGATGGGGCTGGTAGGGACGACAAAAATAGGAATTAATTTGTAAACAATCAAGTTTTGCACTGAATCGCTTTACTATTTGAAAATTCTAATTTTGAACCAATTTACACAATTATTGTATTAGTAAATATGAACAATTGTCAAGGATATTAATTTAAATATTTGACAAAATTTTGTTGTTATGTTACACATTGTCCACCGGTAATTATTTCGTAATTTTTGAAATTCTGTGGTCCATGGCTGAGAATGTTTCAATTAATAGTTCAACAACAATTGCAATTTAAATCGTGAACCAACTGTAACAGCAAGTTTCAAGTTAACAAACACTGTTTGTGTGTTATAACGAAAAACATTTTATTTCTTTTTGCCATGCAGACAATGCACGGGATTCGGCTTTTTCGAGATAAAAAAAATACGTTTTTTTTTTGTAGGTTTTTTGGGATTCCTTCTGCAGTCAAAGGGATTTGAAATACAAATTATAGCGACGGTAACATTTCAAAGGAGAGATATCGAGTTTCATGAACAAATCATAAAATTCTCTTTAGTTGTTCAAAATCGATATTTCATATTCAAAAAAGAAATACTTGTAACCGAACCTTATTTGCGATACACGTGAAAATTTGATAGCGCAAAGGATAAAGTTAACCGGATGAACGGTGTAGCAGTTACCTCGCCTGCAGTTTTCAAAAATGCTGTTTGAAAACAAAATTGCGTTTGGAGTCACTAGGCGAGGTTTGGAACAGCTCGATTCATTTCGTTTGAACGGTTGTGACTTCGTCAATATTTTACTTTCCGCATGGCCCATCTCCGTAAAATACTTCTGTGGCGCGAAAAAAAGGAGAAATCGGTTTTCTCGGATGAAAAAACGTAAATGAAACCTTAAAATTATTATCTCGCACACGGATCCGCGGTTTAACCACGAGTTAATCGATAAATGGTATCTTTGGTCAAATCGGCTCTCCCTTAATTTCCATGTCGAGGGGTTAAGCCACAATTCCTCCAATTCCAGGAGACGCGCGTCAATATTTACTGTTTTTTAATTGAATCTGGGAAAAAGCAGTTGCCCAACAGAGCGACACGCGAAGCATACACGATTCTTTGAGTTTCGGTCGCAGGGGGAGTCTGAACACGATGATGTACTTAGGTTTTAATTATCCTTTACCCGCGCATTCTTTCGAACCGGCCTTTGTGCGACAGCCACCGAGGCGGCGTGTTTGCGTGTTGCGCGCAGGAGGCCCGTCGCGTCGTCGAAACTACGTTTTCCAGGAAATTACATCGAAATGCAGGTCCCCGACGAAGAAAGCCGTTGCTGCTTTTGCTTCCGTTCTTTCCACGAGTGCTCGTAGCCCCCGTACCGTCATTTCCGTGACCCGGTGCAATTTTGGGCGACGCGACGTGTCTCTCGCGCTCCCAGTTGGCCTGAAATTCGTTTGTTTTGCCTCGCGTTTGCTTCGCGTTTGCGCCCACCCGTCTCCCCCTTCTCCCTCCCGCCGCTACGTCTTCGCCCGCGTATCCATTCCCAAGGACCCGGGGTCCCTTTATTATCCCGCAGACCCGTCCGCGTATCCTACTTTCGTCAACTTTACGCTCCCCGAATTTATCCTGCCTGACCGCAGCCGCTCGAGAACGTCTCCGCACGCCTATCCAGCCGGATAATCGTCATCCCGCAACCGCGATATTAAGTTTTCTTGCGTGCCGCGGCGGATGAAGCGGAGAAAATGGTAACAAGATGGCGACGGTAAATTCCAGCGTAGAAGCCGGGACACCTCGGTTTTACGAACCGAGCTAGGACGTGCCGGCGTGGATTAAATATCAATGCGGTCGCCGGCTACGACCATAGTCCCGGACTTGAATTGGTCGTTCGAGGTCGTTTAACCTAATGCGAATCATAATGGAGGCGACATTCGCTCCTGTGTCCCCTCCACCCGTCCGTGTTAGCTTGCTTCCCTGTTTTTAGAGACCGTGCGCGTCGAGACTCGGATATGAATGCACTTGTTGAAATTAGTGTACCGGGAAGTACAGTTCGCTCCGCTGGGAATCGTACCCCCCCCCCCCCCCCCCCTCGTGACACGTTTCGCGTCTTAGGTGTATGTAATGATATTTGGTCCCCTCAGGGTTTCAAATCCATTCCACCACCTCTCCCTTTACCAATCCTCAACTATCGCCTAATTTCCAATTTCAGCGGGACCTACTTTTTATTAAGGTGGGTTCCGAACCACCTATTTTGCCAACAACACGTGAAACGCACCCAGAGGGTCACTTCCCGGCTTTTTACCGAGCGGTCACCCATCCTAGGTGCGGACCCCGTCCTACGCCGTTTAACTTCGGTGATCGAACGAGAACCGGTATTTTCAGCGAGGCAATGGTCGTTGACGTTTCCCGTCTTAGGTATCATTGGGGTTTTTTTCGCAATTTATACGATTAGATTTGTCGATCCCTATTATAATTATAGCGCATATAGACCGTCGTGTAAACGTAGAAGAGAACCGAGCGGAAAGGGGTACTTAGGATTTGATGCTTCAGACCGCGATAGTCTACTCAGACCCCCCTCCATCTGACCCTATAATCCAGTCCGTGGACGTGTTTCGTGCGCATGAAGCGTGGCAGTTGCACAGACGGGATACTAAACGTCAGATCTATTATACCTTGTCTGCAGCGGTGTCCCATTTTGTCCAACCGGTTGCTACCCTGTTTCATCTGACCGTGCATTTCGGCAGAAAACTGGTCCGCTGCTCCCCGTCCGTAATTCAGCGAGACCTTGTAGATGTTGCGAAATTGTCGTAGCTGAAAATTGTAGCACACTGTTTTCGAAACGGCTCTGTAACGTCGTGTCCGTTCATTGTTCGCAATAAGTTCTCGCGCAGAAATGAAACGCTCGCTTGCCGCTGTCTCGGTAAACTGCCCAGGTAGCACCGTACGTCCATGGGACGTCCGTTTTAGGTACCGTTTACGTCCATACGTCCTATGTCCGTTTTGTATGTCCCACGGACGTCCCTGACACCTAAATTTCGGACGTCCCACGGACGTCCGTTTTTTACGTCCTAAGGACATCTGTGGGACCAAAATTTCGGATTTCCGAGGGACGTCGTTTTTTTCGTTTTAAGGACATCCGTAGGACCTAAATTTCGGACGTCCCAGGGACATTAGTTTTTTCCGTTCTAAGGACATCCGTAGGACTTCAATTTCGGACTTAGAACTTCAATTTTATATCTCGTCGGAGTACTCAGTTTTTACGCGTGAGACATATATTAATACATATATATATATATTCGAATTTCCTCATGTATTTCGAATACCTTAATGATATGTATATGATATATATATATTATAATAGTTAAGAGCTAGAGAGCGGATATTTATACAAAATAAAAAATTTGTACTTGAGTTGCATCAAATAACAGAAGTAAAATAGGCATTTGTTTTCTTAATTAATATGTTGAATAGATCACAAATAATATAACAATATATAGTATTTTTTTTTCTTAAATTTAAAAACGGCCAGTGGCTCAAGTGATGAGGCTCGCGGTTACGACTCTTGTGATCCCGGGTTCGAATCCCCTCGGCACCTTTGAGGTTTTTTCTCAAGTGATATAAAAAAACGTGACACACCGGGATGGTTCAGAATCAACCATAATAAAATAAACTGTAGGTCCAATACGATGAATATTATTTAATAAAAAATAAAAAAAATAAATGGAAGGTGGAAAATGCTGGAGCATTGTTAATGGAATTATAACCCTGAAGGGAATAATTAACAATAACGTAACCTACAGTATTTTCAAATTTTCATAATTTTTTATTTACTGAAAAATTCCACATACGTCCCAGGGAGGTCCCAGATAGGTCCGCACGGGACGTCCTATGTACGTCACACTTTGTAACACGGACATCATTCGGACATTTCTGGGACGTATATCGGACATATATCGGACATATCTCGGACATACGGACATGATTCGGACGTCCCTGGGACATACGAAGGTCCGACTACGGACATATTTAGGACATCCATCGGACATCCGAGTGCTACCTGGGTTAGGATGAAAAAAAACGAAGGTCCTTGAGGCGTCCGAAATTTAGGTCCTACGGATGTCCCTGGCACGTCCACAACGGACATAGGACGTATGGACGTAAACGGGACAAAAAACGGACGTCCTAGGGACGTACGGTGCTACCTGGGATTATCCATTTGTGTCAAGAGGGTACGCCATCATGTAAGATCACGAAAATGGTAAATTTGAAATTCGACTTCTCGGAAAATTATTTAGTAGAATAATCGAATCTTTTTGGAGAGTATTGAATTGCTTCTTAACCTCGTCTTCGTGTGTTTCGAAAAATGATTTTCTTGTTTTAGTGATCGAATACTTTTTAGTATTCCCGATGTTCAGTAAATACAGTTTTTCTAAAAAAATAATAGATTGATAAAAACCGTTGGTAATTAACCGAGATAAATAATGACGAACTTGGTAATGTCTATGTATAGTCAGCGCATGACTATGTTTCAAGCCCACTGTAAATGTAGATAAGGACGGTAATGTCAGTAATACGGTAAATAACTAAGTCCTCCGATCTTGCACTATATTAGCTTACCCTAGGAGAGACAGACAGCATGCGCATAAGCGCAGATACCATCGTTGCCGTGGCGCAGCCCTGATTCGCATCCAAAGCCCATTTTCCATGTTAGACCGTGTCAATAAACTATGTTAATTTGCAGTTCTATTGGGTAAATGGTAATCTCGCGAGCATAATTCTGACAGAAGGAATTACCGACAAGTTGTCCGTAACGACGGGCTACCAGTTCATTTTTATGGGCCTACAGTTGCGCATTCGATTTACATCACAAAGCTGTCGACATTGCATGTAAACGTCATACTCGGCTTGCTGCCTTGAACTAAAAGAACAGAAATTGAGAAACTGGAACAAGTATTATGTATTGATCTTGATCAATCGGGATTTGACCATTGTTGATCATTCGATATAGTGTATTAAAACAACACATTTCGGTCAGTAAGTCTCCAAGTACATACAGTGGATCCAAGAAGTATTTCAACACTAAATACCCGATTCTCGTAAAATTGCCAATATTTAAACAGTAATAATTTCGTAAAAAATGACCACACGATCATAAAATTTGACTCGTTTTAAAGCTGGAAGGCTCTATTTTCAAAATCGATCATTCATTTTATTCCAAGATTTTTTTTTTCATGACGCAGCGAGCGAGAATATGAAAACGCGTTTCTTATTGAAAATGTTATACACTCAAACGTCTGCGAAGACTTTGAAAAATTTTTCTTGTGACTGAAACCACCATAGATTTCAAGATTGAAGCTTCCTCTGTACAACGACACCTTAAAAATTGATGTACGATTTTTTTTAGCCGTTTCATCGAGCTTCGAATACGAGCTGTGCCGTCAACTTTACGCTAGTATAAGTTACAACAAGGGGGCTATACACGACCGAACTTGTTCCTCATTTTTGTTGCATAAAACAGTGAAAAAAAATCGTACATCAATTTTTAAGATGTCGTTGTAAAGAGGATGCATCAATCTTGAAATCTGTGTTAGTTTCAGTCACAAGAAAAATTTTTCAAAGTCTTCACAGACGTTTGAGTGTATAACATTTTCAATAAGAAACGCGTTTTCATATTCTCGCTCGCTGCGTCATGAAAAAAAAAATCTTGGAATAAAATGAATGATCGATTTTGAAAATAGAGCCTTTCAGCTTTAAAATGCGTCAAATTTTATGATAGTGTGGTCATTTTTTACGAAATTATTACTGTTTAAATATTGGCAATTTTTCGAGAATCGGGTATTTAGTGTTGAAATATTTCCTGGATCCACTGTATATCGAGGGTTGCACGTACGAACTAGCACTCGCGCTTCAATTCAAGCAAAGGTACGGGACGATCGAACAATCCAAAATCGGAATAATCCCCGATCGACCTTGAACGGTAATCTGAGTCTCGTCAAGGCTAAGTTTACCATTCTAAAATGAAAACGTGGCGGGCGCTGTTAGCGGTAATATAATAATCACAGAGAGAATCTATAGCGACCCAAATGGCTTGCTCGGATCAAATTTGCTCGCGGGGAACGTGGGATCTAAATTCGGAGCCCTGTCCGGGCGTGTTCGCGTTGCTCCAGTTTTGCTGTCTTCGTCGTGCAAACAAGAAAAAGAAAAGTGCTGGAAATTCAAATCAAAGACTGCGCAGTCCACAAACGGCAAATGTTAATGTTATCTTGGGGGTCGGCGGTAGCTTGCGTGGCTGAAAATTTGCATCGTCACTGCCGTGGAAAAGGCATCCGCTTTCGAATCGCATTCCAAACGATCCGCCGCGATTAAAAAGCCCGGCAGGGGAGGGGGGGAGAGGTTAGTATACCCGTCACTAGCTACCCGCCAGGATTCCAAGCGTCGACGTGGCCTACTGAATAATTCAATGAACGTGCGTTAATTCCCATATACATGGTGAACGGCCACGCCAAGAGACACGCGAACACCACGGGACCCGGCCGAAACTTTGAATTGTTAATCGGCTCGCGAGGTCCAGTTTTGAATCATCCTCGGGGCACCGGTAGCGCCGCGCCGCGCCGCGCCGCTCCCCATTAATTCTCTACACCAGCCGTCCTATTAATAATAAACGCATCGACACGCATCCTATTTCATGACGGCGCTCATCGAGCAAATTGCGTTCTTATCCCGAGGAAAATGTACGGGGTACGGAATGCAAACGAACCCTGCTAGTGGAATACATAAAAGGTATCGAGGAAAAGGGTTGAGGATTTCAGCGCGCTCGCTACCACGTGGTTCCAATAGCAATTTTCATAATTATTATTATTTAAGGCTTCCCCGGTAAGGAGGCTTAGCGATCTAGAAACCCGAGAGGGAATACCTTGACCAGAAGAAAGTTTATTACAATGTTATGCTGGCATTAATTCGACTTAAGATTCTTGGCGATAGTTGGAAAAGCGTAAATCTGATTTGAGTTATAAACGTTGTAAAAAAGTATTGGCACAGCTATTAAGCTAGCTTTACTTGGTTAATTTCTTGAAACATTGTAATTACTATGTTTACGATGGACTATGTAAAATAATATTATAGTACTAAGCTATAAGTTTATTCATAACGTATTTAAACGCAGTGTTTTATAAAATATTGCGTAGTCCATTAATGAAATATTTCCTAATGAAAAATTGTGTTATATAAACTGTGACCGATATAGCCAGATAATTTACAAACAAGCTATATATATGTATAGCAACGTATGTACACAAACTACGTGTCGCTTGAGTATCCGCTATACATAATGAAAAGGTTGCATGGGCTCTAGGGACATATTAAACGATGTACTCGCTTTTATAGTCACTAGCTTTTCGTACATATAAAAGTTGCACTGAATTTCTTCGATAGAATTTTTCATGTCTAAGTTCCAAACTACGTTCAATCTTTTACGAATACGAGTCAAACTTCATCGGTCTCGAGCTTTTTCGTTTAAGCGGTAGTCGCGTAAAAAATCAACCTGGCAGATAGAACATTTCTTAAATAAAACATAGAACTGGAACCTTCTGTTTGGTCTCGCGCTAAACAATTAAAAAGTGGTGCACACTCTGAATTTCTTGAATAAAACATTGCATGCATTGTATATTCAAGCTAGAGGGGACAATCAATTTTCCGTACACAATGGGCAAAAAAAAAAAGAAAGTAAAGTGAAATAACTTTAAAATAAGCTTGTCCGCGTCGTGCAAAACCAATGAAACAAAATGTGGAGCATGCTAGGTATTCAGAATCAGTGGGGAACGTCTGAAATTGACACGAGGTACGTACAAAGGATAAATAAAACATTGCATTCCTCATATCGCAGTTCGAAGAGCCATTAACTTTCCCGCGGAACCGAGTTGAACTCAATCGACTCGAAACTTTTCGTTTGGTCCCTGTCTGAAAAATCAAGACGTATCCCGGAAGGAATCGCCGGCTGGCAAAGTTCTAAAAAAAGAAAAGAAAAGAAAAGAAAGAAGAAAAGAGTATCGGGAATTATCGGGTTACCGAAGTTCCTGCAACAGTTCAATCCAATTTCTCGAGCCGAGGATTACTTAATGGAATAGCTTCGTTACAAAACTGTGCGATGTCTACAAGCAGATAGAGGAACGTCGCGTCTGTCGGTGGTAATCGGTCGGCGAAGACCGAAGAATTTCCCTCATTAAATCGTATCACAGCGATCGCGTCGCCGAGCACGTTGCTCACGCGATCAATCCCGTATTCACGGTAACTCAATCGCGGTAATTAACGGCCGTATAATTATTAGCGTCCACCGAGCCGATAAAAAATGCACCGGATATCCAGGCGGTGATTCGCGATATCGGGTTGAACGGGAGCGTCCCGCCACGCCAGGTCTGGCCACGCCGCGCCGCGCCGCGCCGCGCCACGCCAGGGCACGGCATGCCGGTCCAGTTATCCCCTTAAATACTTAACGAATTAAACGATGCCGCTTCCGGCTGATCGATCATCCGTTGCTCCTGTAAATTGTATTACCATTCGACGCGGTGTTTTACCCCCCCTATCGGCCCCTCTAATACGACTTGACCGATTGCGGCACATGTACACGGGCCACGGTTGATAAACGATTGAACCATCATCGGGGGATATGATGTATCTCCAGACCACTGTATTCATGCGAGCGTCAATAAAATCCATTTTCGCCGATCCAGTTCCGTCTCGTCTTCCCACCCGTCTCGGCGCCGAGAAATTCATTATTTATCGATGCTCCGCGAACGCGCGTCACGTCCAATCGAAGTAATTAACTGTTTACACGCTTAACAGATGATACACAATTTTTAGAAAACTGTTTGAATTCAAGTGGCATTCTAATATCTTGCGTATTAATATCGAGGAGAGCACTCTCGTAAAGTTAGGAGATGTCAGCCTTTTATCTTTCCGAAAAGAGGACGTACAGATCTGATAGTTCTAAAAATGATTACCACGAATAACTGAGTAGATGTCTTTGTCGTCGTCTGTCAATTTCTAGAAATCGATTTATCAAAATTTACGTTTACATGAGAGTGCACATTGATGTCATTCGTACCGTTGACCGACGTTGTATTTCCACTCTGTTTGTTCTCGGTCATTTATCGATAGAGTGCAGATTGTTGGCATATATAATATATATCGTAGTTCGGAACTAGATACGATAAACAATTTAAGAGTTCGATGATATTTGCATTGCGAACACGTTAGTATTTGATGCCGTAGAGATCCACAAAATGTATATATAAATATTCGCAATACAATTATTTCGACACTGCGAACTTTATTTGGTAAATTGTTGGTAGTCACGGTTGTGCAAAATTTAGTCAATATAATCCTGAAAAGAATGTTTAAATCCCATTTTTGCATGACGTACGCATTTAAATAAATTTTATACTATTCGTATTCATTGTATATTGCAATGTAATCTCTGATTAACTTTCATACGTAGGTCACTGCTCCAACTTGATTTGCTCGTCGGTGTGCAATTGACACAAATAGTAGAAAATTAACGCGATGGAAATTTAAATGAATTAAGTGTGATAAATTTTCAAATATCCTGTAGAGTCAGTACGACAGTGGTACGAACGGGGAAAAAAATCAATTTCTCGAATGTTAGGTTTTTCTTTACAATTTCATTTATTAGATAGTTGGAGTACTTAAACCAATAAAAAATTTTTATAAATATTAATTACTTCTAAGATTATTCAGACATGAAAGTTAGGAAACAGAAATTATTTATTGCTTCAATTGCAGCAAAGATTGTTGAAAGTGGTCGAGATTTTCTAAACGCAGTTAGTTCAATGCACATTGCCAAAACAAGAAAATTTGTTGTATACTTCCAGAAATAATTTTTATAATATTTAGTTAATGTTTAATAACTTTTAAAAAGAAATTTTTTCGCCACATTACCGTTGTACCTATTACATGCATTCCACAAATTTTCGCACAGATTTGTTGGACAGTTTGTTTTTCATAGATTTTTTTCCGCCTTTTGGGGTACCACTGTACGACGTACAAACCTCTGGAGGATTAGAAGATCCTCGCCCATTGAAGGTGAACGACAAAGAACTTCTTAACAAAATACAAGGAATGTAACAAGTAACTATAGATAATACGAGGCTTAAGAGCCGACCAGCTCTCCTAACAGACTAAACAAATGCCTCTATCGCTTCACGAACCGTGATGTACACTGGCGCAGCCACCCACCGCACCGTCCGCCCATCGCAATCCCCCTTTTTCTCGTCTGCGACGAAACTAAACCAGGGGGATAACGGTTACAAAGAGGTCGACAAAGCGTGATCCACTGATTAAACCGTGATCTGTGATTATAGTGGCGGAGGGTGTATACAGGTTCTAGTCAAAATTTTCGTGGAGAACCGTTCTGTTCTAGTGGACTCGGTGGCGCACGGCGTCAGCGTTGGTCGCGTATAGCGTGCATCCATCGTCACGGTGCGTTGCCCGCGAAAGAGTCGTCGTTGCGAACGGTACGTCGATTGCATTTTAATCTGGAGGGAAAATCGTGGTGTTACGGCCGAGAGCCCCGGGGGTGTGTAACTAGTTTGCAGTACACATTTGTTAAATCCAATCAGCTCCCGCGGTGCCAAGTGAACCGCGGATTCGTTTCGTTGCTGTCGCGGCGAGGCGAGGCGAGGCGAGGCAAAGCGAGGCGTGCCCCTGATCCTCGAACCACCTCCCCCTCTTCCCAATCTCCCTCTGTCACGTTCTCTCACTCCCGCATTTTCACCCCCTCGCCCTTATCTACGTCTTCATCCCCCTTTCGCTCGTGATCCTCCGCCTCCACCGGCTCGATTCTTTTTGTTCCGTGTTCCACGAAATCGTACAGGAAGCGGCCGGCGGTAACGAACGAAATATTGGATTAAGCAGATAAAGGTAGCACGAACTGCAATAAGTCCTCCGGAGCGTGTGCACGCGAGGGATGTCGTGCAGGGCGAGGGGTCGAGGTGGGGGAACAATGAAACGCGATACGGGCCTGAGATAAGAATGAAATTGCGTTATGGCCGGTCGAGCCGAGGTTTTCGATTCGATGCGTTTTATCACTTCCCCGCCGGACGGGACGCCCTGTTACAATTTGTTCCGACTCCGATCCACCATCGAGCTTCCGCGGCCGCGAGAGTGGATCGCTAACGCAAACAAAGGGTTTTTTCTTTCTTCCCACACCTTGTCTTCGTTCGTTCGTTCGTTCCTTTTTCCGTCGTTCGCTCGCCCCGACGTCAACCGTGGAGTCGCTCTCGCGTAATGACGCGACCCATTGAACTGTTCGCGAATCAGATTGCTGCGTGTACGTTGCAGCGAAAGCGTGAAATTTCTTAACGTATGGACTCGCGAGCGAGCGTCGAGAAAATATAGAAATATCTACTTTACTTGGCGAACGGGCTCGTTTCAATGGATTTCAACGAGGAAATTTGTTGAACCTGCTGCGCTCTTCGGGTCGCCCACATTCTCAGAACACACTTCTAGTCGAGACCTCAGGTAGTTGTACAGGGTGTATAAAAATTATATGTCACGAATACCATGGAGGGATTCTATACCTCTGGATCGATGGAGATCTGTTAAAAAATTGGACCGCAAAATTGACCTTGACCCTTTCTTTTAAGGTTAACAAATTTTTTATCGTATTCATCGCAAGAAACAAAAGTCTCAAGGGATCAATGGACCTCGAGTCAACCGTTCTCTTTAAAAACGACTTCGAAGTTTCGTGAATGAATTTCTTCCATATGTCTACAGGGTTTCCCAAAATGGTATAAACGTGTAGCGAATGATTCTACATGAGAAAATAAATTGAAAATATAGAATAAATTTTTTCCGTTTGACGCCTCGTTTTCGAGAAAATTCACTTCAAAAATCCGTCAAGTTCGCGTGCCTAACGTTTGGAACAAGTAGAATTGATAGGTCATGAACAGACGCGTCAAACGATTGGCATTCATGAGCACGCGTGTTCGCTGAATTTTCAAACATTAACTTCTCGAAACCGAGGCGTCAAATGAAAAACATTTATTCTCATATTTTCAACGAACTTTTCACTAACATATTATCAATTTATTTTCTCGTGTAGAATCATTCCCTCCACGTTTATACCATTTTGGGACAGCCTATAGACATATGGAAGAAATTAGTTTATGAAACGTCAAAGTTGTTTTTTAAGAGAACGGTTGACTCGAGACCCATTGTTCCTGTAAGACTTTTACGATACGATAAAAAATTTTTTAACCTTAAAAGAAACGGTCAAAGTTAATTTCGCGGTCAATTTTTTTAACAGATCTCCACCGATCCAGAGGTATACAATCCCTCCACGGTATTCGTGACATATAATTTTTATACACCCTGTACAGCACAGTCGCGATCTAGCTCAGACGTCTACTAGAGACAGTTGAAACGTTACTGTTCGCGAGTACATTTATTTATCGAATTAATATGCGCGTACATTTCCTAGTACATTTATCGGATTAACACATTCGCACACCAATCTGAAACAATCGCGCAGAAGGCGATTGCTTGTGCGAATTCAAATTGAGAATAGCGTTTGAAATTTCCTCATGGAATGTAACGCGCTTCTCGTTACTGTAAACATTTTTCGAACGACTTCGTTCGCTTCGTTCTACAAATAAATAGAATGATATCGAAAAAGTTTTCGAGTTCGATTGTTTCGATCGAATAAATGGTTTGTTCCGCCATTTTCTATTGCGCGGTACACAATGAAACTGGACTTCGAGATTCTTCCTGGACGGAAACCAGTTTAATTCTTAAATCGTTCGTTTTCTTCACTTCAAGTTCGGAAAGTCGCGCGAAGAAGACAATGTAGGTACTTGGATCGTTTCCACTAGAAATAAGCTTTTAACAATTATATTACTTCACAAAGTATCAATGGGCCACAAGCTACTTTCCGTGGAAGTCTACGTAAGCTTCTAGAATTCAAGGGGAATCTCAAAATTTGAACGCACCGTATAAATCATTCAGAATAACAAGTACACTACTCTGCATGCTTCTATGGGGACTTCGAATATTTCATGCGTTGGTATGTACTCAATATTCGAGCACCAGAATACTGAAAATCTTCTCAAGATTTCTGACTTGTTAGTCATTCAATGCAACTGCAATTCAATAAGTTTCCACTATTTCACCAAGCAGAAATTGTTCGAGTTGCGATAATAATGTGCAAACCTTTATCTGTATATCTATACTATGTAATCTATGTAACGTAGAATTACTGTATAAAAAAAAATTAACTGAACTTCACCTGTGGAAACCAGAAAATTTTACCTTTTTTCTTTTGCGGCACCCTTAACCTGTCAAAAACGTTTAAAATCGCTGAACTTTAGACACGCATAACTTTTGAATCAGTGGATTCCTAACATTGAAACTTGGATTTTCTGTATTTTCTCGTCAAAATCTACAGGATTACACTTAAGAAAGGTAAAAATGTTTCGTTCCCTCAGGTGAAGTTCAGCACTAAAAACTCTAATCGTAACACGTTCTGCTTGTTAAACAGTTCATTGACGTCTGTAAAGTTCTATAGCAGAAAAACGAATTTAGCATGTTTGATAGCAGAGAACGATTAGTAGCGATCTCCATAAATCCGTATCGTGTATCATCGTTACTACTTAAACGGATGCTATACTGGTATTCGTATTACCGATGTTGTGTTATCGACTTAAGCCGATAACGTGCACGTAACGGGCTGTGAAAATGGAAAAAATGAATTCCCGATCACAGATAGAAAAAAAAGACTGTACCGTAATTCCGTTCCTCTTATGGAGATTGATCGACTCGGTAAACGCCATATTTCATCGGAGCCGTTGCTGTGCCCCTTCTTAACTCGTATATCTTCGAGCGTCGAGTCCTTTAACATTCTTCTCGGCTTATGTATCTCATCGAACAAGAACAGATCTGTTGTATAAATATATCATGCACCCTCTGAAAGCGAATTTTCTGAAATTTCGTACATGAAGCAACCTAATGACACGCGGGATTAAGAATGAGCGAATGGAACGTGTCTGAAAGTATTTAACTTAAGCATCCAACTTTTTTAGTATAATGAATAATATTCACTTTCACAGTTCAGCAATATCATTTTTCAGATTGAACATATCTCTCAGATATGTGTGCATACGGCGAGACCCGCGCACACACTCGTGTAACGGCTACAAACCCTTTGTTAAATTTGGTTGGTTCGTAATCAATCGATGACCCGCCAATTACCAGTTTCCGTCTTAATTGGCAAACATGGTCGAAACGAACGAGAGGATAAACGGGTCGCCCAGTCTTCGATCGTACATTTGGCCTATTCGATCGTGTGCAAAATCCTTCCGTCTGTTGTCACACTAACTCAAGGAAAATCTTCGACATTCGTGCGTTAATAGGATATAGTAAAGTCGTGATCTAGCCTGGCCCGAGCAAGGACAGAGATCGTGAAGGTAACTATTTTTTTATGACTGCTTCGACTGCGTCGAAAAGGGACAGTGCTGGACGTAGAAAAGGACGGCGCATGTAAACACTGGAGTTGACTTATTTTTTTATCAAAAAATTATTTTAGTCTCACCCCCAGAATTGTGACAAGTGTTGAGGAAATGATCTGGAAAAAATTTGTGGCCGATTGGATCTTGGAACCCGATGCGCATCAAATTTGAAATTTGAAATTTGAAATGTGAAATGTGAAATTTGAAAATTTGAAATTTGAAATGTGAAATGTGAAATTTGAAAATTGAAAATTTGAAAGTTTGAAAAATTTGAAATACGAAATGTGAAATTTGAAAATTTGATGCGCGTCGGGTTCCCACGATCCGATCGGCCCCAACTTTTTTCCGCACATCTGAAACTCCTCAAATGTGGTTGAAACCCTTGTTCAACATGCAATCTAATCCACCAATCGAGTTTTTTTTTAATGGACAATCGAAAACTCAATGAAATTATTTTTTTTCCAAAAAATTGTTCTCGTCAAATTTTTATTTTAAATCTTCAAAAATAACGCAAATATCGCTATCCATAATAGTAATAGACTTTCTTAATATTATTAAATTAACCTAAAATTAAATTACGGAAATGTTCTATTTTGTTAACTTATAGCGTTGTGTTTATGATTCGGATAAATGTAAACGAACAAATTTAGCGTCAGTCATTTTCAGAATAGAAAGATCCAGAATTAACCATTGATGCAAAAGTTTTCAGGGCAGTTCGTTGGGGCTTGTTGCGTTTTGAATATTTGAAAGCCGTGGAAATCGATTTTCTGCTGTCTGTGCGGTGGCAACACCTGAAAGCACAGTGGTTACGATGTCGTTTTCTGCAATTATTCAACGGGGTATCCTTCGTTCAATCTTATAACTCGTTGGAAGCATAAATATTTATACGGTTACCGGCACCGCTGGAACTTGCACTTTTTAAATGTAAATACGGACGCGAAACTTTTCTCCCCGTGTACCTGGCGTCGAAAAAACTTCCTGACGAGAGCGAAACGGGAAAATTCTAATTCTAACTTCAGTGCCGTTTGTAATTCAGTTTTACAAGCGTAACGTGAGCGTTCATTACGACCGGTAATGTCTACACACTCCGTCATATCTATGTAAATACGTGAATCCTCTCCTCCCGTCGCGTCTCTTCATTCTTTTCGTGATAAAATGCCAGGGCCGTTGGACCAGCCACCGACCACTGGCCAATTTTCTCCTTTACGAGGAACAACTTTTCAGACGTCTCCGGCTACTGAAAAATACCAACGAATATTTCTGAGCTGGCTCTCTTTTCGAAATGAATAGTGGTTATAACTAACAATCATGGATTATTCTTTGCTGCATCCAATATATCCTTCAGATTTTCCAATTCGTTACAATCGAAATGCAGCGGTACCTGGATTAAGTGGGGTTCGATCATCCTCGATCTCGATTGTCCTGTGCAAGTTGATGCGCGATATAATTTATTCGTCTCTTTCTGAAGCAGCCAAGTAATGTCTCGTTACGAATAGGTCATCCCCACTATTTATTAAGTTGTCCTAAAAGTTTCTTTCACTGTGTTTACATTTGATATCGTTAGAGAACATACACGAACAACACAATCTTCTGTTCGTTAATGTTTTGTTATTGCTTAAGCTTCTCCTTTCTTAGCCGTGCCATTGATTTTCTTAAAAACTACTCTGTATTTACATCCAGCATATTAATCGAAAAGGAAACAGACTTTTGGGACAACCGAATATTTTGTTTCCACGGCAACTGCAGTGTTTTATCGATAATTGTCTAAATAACGGGTTCGGCCAGGGACAATTATCCACCGGAGATACTATTTTTTTGACTTCTGCCGAACATAGAAAAGGACAACGAAGCCCGAGGACCTCGGTCGCCGAAAACTTCTTCATTTCTCATTATTTTTTATGGAACTTTGACCAATCAAGTTTTGTCACTGGATTCATAGTGGTCACGCCGATGTACTCGACTCGTATTATGTTACACTTCTCGGCGACCGCAGCCTCTCGAGCTTCAGGGCTCCTCGCGGGGTATACCTCGCTGTAGTGGAGATAGTTTTGGGACAATTATAGGCCAGACACTTGGGACATTTATCGATAAATACTGTATTATACTGTCCGTGCCACGTACTTACTCGCACTGCCTATTACCTTCACCGTTGACGCTCCCGTGGTCCCAGTGTCTAAGCTTTGACGTCATACGCTACGAGTGTGGCCCATGGCGAAAATGTGTGCGAAATGAGACGTTCCTTTCACGGGGATTTCTTGCGAGTCGAGCACAGTACGAGTAAGCGACGAATTTCAGTCGTTTAGTGTCGTGTAGTATGACGTAGTTATGAATTATAACATTATTGACATATTATGTGAAGCATTATCGGCGCAAGGTTCGATCATTTAAAACAATTAGCTATGTTATGTTCTTTAAAACGTTACGATTCGGATTTGAATCTGTACAACGTCTATTTGGCCACGTTTGCTAAAAATTTTTAAAGGAACAGGAGGTGGTGTTTCGTCCTAGACCCGCTGGAGGACTCATCGGTAAGGCTATCCAGCTGGCCCTGCCTTAGACACAACCGTGTCGAAAGACTTTTTGAAGAAAGTTATTAATATACTGATTGATGACATTTCAGTAACTAACGAGAAAGGAGTCGACAATGTCTTTAAAAATTTTTAGCAAACGTGGCCAAATAGACGTTGTACAGATTCAGATCCGAATCGTAACGTTTTAAAGAACATAACATAGCTAATTGTTTTAAATGATCGAACCTTGCGCCGATAATTCTTCACATATATATAATATAAAATTTCGATCGATAAAAACCTAACATTATTATTGACATACTTTTTTCTTTTTTGAATGTGTAACAAATTTACTGTGAAGAGTATACAAAATTGAACATGCCTTTAATAATCCACAGCGACGTGTTACTTTTGAAAATGTTAAAAAATCATACAAATCATAGAAATTTGAACCAATGGGAAAAACTGAAAATTCCAACGTCGGAGCATTTTAGTTTCCGCCGATATACGTACACATAATCCGGTTAATTGTTTACCGTTCAAAATGTAAACAGTAGGTGTAGAAAAATGACTGTATTCTAGAGAGTCATTAATCATCGATGCAGAAAATAATTTCGGTTTGAATTGTAAATTGTTTCCCAAAGAGACATTTCATGATTGCGGTATCGTGATATTGACGAATATAAATAAACGGGAAATTCGGTATCTCTGGTAATAAAAGCACAGTAATCCTATAGTGGATTATGGTGACCGTGTTGAGTTTTTTTCAATATTTTGCACGTTTAAAATGTCTTTATGTCGTTGATAGATTCGCTTTCGGCGTTCGCGTCGTTCGAACCGTTCGATCTGATGAAATGCGGATGTCAGAAAGAAACGCAATCAAAGCTCTCGTTATAACGACCGCCATATTGACATTCTGAGATATGCTCTTCACCAAGTCCTTGTCCCCCCTTTAACTTGAAGATTCCTACACAAAACATTTCAACCTTTTACAATAAAATCTATCGATGCACTCTGCTCTTACTGAAGCATCTGTCTAAAGTATCCACTGCATTAAGAATTCTTCAACTGCGTCGGATCACTTGGTCGAACCGACGTGGGCTCGATCATTGTGAAAACAATGACAACGCGAAATTTCGAATATTAGGAAAGAAAAATACCGTTAACGTTAAAGAGTCATAGGAAAATAATATTTGACACACCGCGGAGACTGAAAACTTATTCTTTGGAAATCGAATGCTCGACCAACGTTGAATTTTCGGCACGATTATTTACTGCTTCTGGGAAACGATACACACGATTACCCTTTGAGCGCATCACTTCTTTATCGAGATTTTCACGAGGTTCCGTATCGCCTGCATTCGGCCCAGCCGCATGAATCTCCTATAGAAATAATCGAGAAAGCGATCAAACGACGATCTTGGAATGAACGCGACAACTATGTTCGGCCGGATAAAAGAACCGCGTCGTTGTCGATTTCAATAAATTGACAAGCAAGGGGAGATTGATCATGAATCGACCTACATTCAGAGTTTCTCGAATATTGAAAAGCACCGAGAAGTTTTGAATCCCGCACCCATAGAGGCCACTTTCCCGACGATGACGACGACGTTTCCTACGGTGCCGTCTATATCCGGTTCTGAGAGACGTATGCATCCCTCTGCAGACGTGAATATCGTATTTACGCGTGCATATGAATCGTTTCAGATGCAATTCGAGCCAAGTCCTGGTGACCAGGACGCCATTCAAAATGCTTCATCTCCCGCGTTACCTATGGGAGATGGCCTAACCAGTTTTATTCAAAAACGTTTTTGCTGGCGGCACGCCGCGCCGCGCCGGCATGCGACAGCCGGCTACCATTGCCGGCCGAATTTAATTAAGCGGGAAACTTTACAACGCCGCGATGAATTTTTCGTCGTGTTATTACGCGGAGAAAACGCCGAATTGTTTGGCTAACAGCCTTCTCTTGATTGAAGCAGCAACAACGAAAAACAACCAGAACAGAAAACGGTATTATTAAACCGGGCTCTCTCATCTGTCCGCGCGTCCGTATCGCTGAACGTGCCACGCGGACGAAGAATTATTATAATTGAAGATCCGCGCCGGTTAACGTTAATCAGGATGTACCAGCGGGAGGGGGGAGAAAACGGCGGTTTCTTTCTACAGTAAATGCTCAATCCTAGTCCGGGGTCGTGGGCTCCACTGCCCACTCCTCTGATTGATGTAGGCTCGGGTATATCGGTGTGAGCATCACTACATTGACACCATGAATCGAATGTTCAAACTTCTTAAATTTTCATTATTTTTTTATGGGACTTTCGCTGGCTTGTTTCTGGCATTTTTCTGATTAAAACAAGACCAAACACGATATAGTTTCAATTGTATTTAGTGGTTTTATCGACGGTGAAAATTCCGGTCGCAAGGAAGGACAGCGCATCGGAAAGAAAGAGACGCGATCCGTATTTCATTCTTTCCTTTTCTATGTTTGACTCTCTATTGAAATCTCACTCGGCGCGGTCATAAATCAAAAAGCATGTCCGGGCACGATATTAGTCCGTGCAAATCACGGCTTTTGGACTAGGAAAGAGCGTTTACTGTATTAGGTACTCGAACAAGTGTTTCTACTGAGATTAGAAATCTCAGAGCGGAGTTTTCTTTCGATGTAACTATAAGACGATGACTTAGGGACGACTTTGACATTGACTTGACGTTGTTCTCGAATGGGCTGAGCTACATAGAATGTTTGAAGGTAATGCCAGAGCGAGATGTTTAAGAGACGATGTTACGAAAAGTGTTGCAATGTTCTGAAACGTTCCTCCAGTTTGAGATAGCTTGTAGCATAAGGTATCGTATAAGACAAGCATCAGGATATGGTACGCATATTTCTGTAAACTTTTATGAGAGTACGGTAAGAAGGGAGAAGAATTTGTACGAAAATAACATTTTCGTAGCAAAAATTGTATTTCTCCCATTTTCTCTGTGAGTATTAGGTTCTCGTATTACGCCTGCATACAGTAGCATCGCGTCTATCACTGTCTTCAGTCTAGTTCTTGCTGTGCAGCTCAATATTTTTCTTACTTCTATCGTTCGTAATAATATAAATCTGGCGTCAGGGCCCGCTCTAAGGGGGGGAGCAACCCGGGCACTGGCCCGGGGCGCCAAAATTTAGAGGCGCCATTTTGGCTGTAAGTGTGAGAAAAATATTGATGTTTTAAATACCCAATTAATAGAAAATTTCACACATCGATTTTTTCGTTCGCTAAAAATTTACAGAATGTGTCACACATACTTTATGCGTTTGTTGTTTCTTCTGATTTACCACGCGTCCTTTGTCCGTGCAGTGCACGACATCGCGTCTCTTATATTGAACTATTCAATTTACATGTGTCATCTATATAATTGCTATTATTATATATATCTATATACATGGTATCATAAATACCATGTCCAAAGAAATGCTACTAAAATACTGTAAGAATTTAGAATGTATTTTAACTGATGGTGATTCTGTTGACATAATGGGGTAGAATTAGCAGAGGAAATCTCAGCAGTATCTGCGCTTTTGGGCAAAAACGAAAGCCTTAGAAATGTACTGAGCTTAATTACAAAGTTAAATTTTCCTCCAAACCTCACTATTGCTTTAAGAATATTGCTAACGATACGACTACTACACAAAATCGTCTTATGGTTTGGCCATTTTAGCAATTGAGCATGAAATCGCTGGTCAAATAAATTTAACAGATATAATAAAAAAGTTTGCAGAACTGAAAGTAAGAAAAATAAGTTTTTTGTGATTTTAGCGTAGTTGATGTTAACTTTTTTTTATTTTAAAAATAATGGCATTTTGATTGTTTGTGAAATAATACACATTTTCAATAGCATTTAAAAATATAAAAAATTATATGGTTAACATTTGTGGCTAGGTACAGATATTTCTTAATTAATTTCTACTGTTTTGTACAACTTGATTATCAATGTTATGTTATGTTATATGTTTCTTTCTAAACATATGCTTTTATTAAAATTTAAATGAAATGATTTGATTTTTATTAAAAATAAAAAATATGTACCTTTATTTAAAGAATATACGATATAAATTCTTAAGGGGGCGACAATTTGTCTTTTTGTCCGGGGCGTCGTAACCGCTAGAGCAGGCCCTGCTGGCGTGCTGTGAATTATTCTCATTTTCATCGTATTCCTGTTGCAATAATCTTTGACCGTTTCCAACGAACATTAAGTATAGCACAAGATATCGTATACGATCGAAGTTGAATACAAGATGGTGGACCGCGACGTGCAGCGGAGCGCGTCAGTGCGCCACACGCAAATTAACCCGAATTGAAAAATAAACGCAATAACCTAACGAAGAAAGAGCGGAGATGTTTCAAATTAAGGGGGAAACACTCCGGGTCTATGACGGACTATTTTCTGCCAGTATAATGCGTCCTTCAATGGGCAAGCTGCTTTTCTACTCCCGGGTTTAAAAATATCCCCTTTATGCGACAGCGCGTCCATACATACTGCTCCGTTCGAACAAAAGAATTCCTCTCCACAAAAGTTGACGTCTTAGAAAAGAGGAACTCGTCACGGAACTCTCTAATGGCCGAGATTTTCGCGGTTCCCGATATATTGCTTTAAGTAGAAAGTTGGTGAACATCCGTTCCCTGACAACTGACAGCTCCTTCGCAACAAAATAAAAAACCAAACGCTAGAACACTGCGAGTCCACGGATATAGCACAGCTGAAGCCTTCGAAATAGAATGCGACGGTCGAATTCTTCTTTCAAGCACGTTCGCCAAAAATTGATTTCGATGCTTAAACCCATGTGCGTTTATTCTGCGATTATAGTGATTAGAACTTTTTTCACCTTCATCATTTCCTAAAAGAAGGCGAAAATTTATATCTACTGTACGCCTATGTATTCTCCAGTGTTCATCGATTATATTACGTTATGTTCTTATCTTGCAATGAAATGGAATTGTAATGAAATCTACTCGATGAGTAGAACACGATACAGTCATAAAAAAGTTTTACCTAGAAAAAATCGGTCAAGGTTATTTTTGTACAAAAGTATAAATAATTCTATTATATAATTAAATAATTTTTTGACACCATGTGCACGTTTTGTAACGAAAATATTATAGTTCAAATATTGACAATTTCTCGAGAATCAGAGTGTTAATTAATTAAATACGTTTTGTGTCCACTGTGCACGTACACGTACGGTAGCCAATCGATAATTCTCGATAATAACCATCGAATATCAATTCGAAAACTGTTTTTCTGAAATCCTTATGTATCAGAAATTCTTAAAAGATCGATAAGCAAAGCCATAGATCTTGTTATTGATTAAAATTCAAATTACAGTTTTAGAAGAATTTATGACTAGCGTGTTGCGAGATGTTAAATCTCTTAACCGAATCTTCTTACGGGTGTAAAACCCGACTACAAAATGAATTCCAAATGGTCGATTCACACGAAGGACAAGTTTCACGATTGACATTGCACAATTTACATCATGAATGTTTCATGCAATATTGAAAGTCAATCAAGCTTAGCGAAAGTGCCTCATTTTTTTATTTACACGTTATTGGCGAAACTCGGAAAATTTCTCATTGATCGCGAGAGTTTCCGATTCGTTTAATAAATAACCAGATTGAATAAACTAAACCGTAAATTCATATAAACAAATATTCACTGTCCATACATGAGTTACATAATGTATCTGCAAATATGTAAACGAACTGTTTCGTTAATTGATTTCTCCACGAAATTAAATTCAGAATAAAATTAATTTTTGTACGTCGAATTAAATGTCCGTAGTTGTGCTTCGAATACTGTTGACTCTATTATGTAGTAAATATGGTAACTTGTATTTACCAATCACCAGTAACGAAGACAAATGTTTTCATTGTATCAAGCCATAACGTGTCCCTCGAGAAAAATCGTCGGCTTTGCAGATTGCCCAGCAATATTAGGTCGAACACGAACAGATACATCATTCCACTACTATAATGAAAAGTGTCAGCTTGTCCCAGGACCCTTCATCAAACGAACGTCTCTTTCAAGATGGCACGACTATTTCACGAACTTCGAGCAAAAAATACATGTGAAGGGCCGCTGTCTGAAGAATGTCCACAGTAAAAATTTCAATGATTAATATATTATAGATTTATAAACTTTCTACGATAAAACTGTACATTCTCTTGTCAACCATTTATTAATTTCGAAACAAATAAAGCCACGCAAAAGAAAAAATACAAAAATCTAAACACAATCTGCACTAAGAAAACAACTGAAACGAGAGCACTGACTTATGACTTCTGACTTATACAATTAAAAACCATAAGAACAGAACAATCACCGTAAGCTGATATTTTATTGGAAATTGTCGTGCATGTAAAATCCACAGAAGAATTTACCTAATGCCCAACGAACGAACGGTAAAAGTAACAATGAAAGAGAAAACGTTTATTCGATGTTAGAAATCCGGGAGAAAGAGAAATTTGCCGAACAGCATAATTTGCGGGATAATGGGCGTGGGTTACCGTAGCCTGGTAATTGTGCAGCATTCGCTTCAAGGAACGTAGATCATCATCGTTTAATCGATGTAGACGGGACGGGACACTTATCTTCTAACGACCCTCGATGCGTCAACAGCCTCGTGAAATGCAAACGCTCGCGTTCCATTACACGGGAATCAATAAGCGCGCTCCTACAGACGCAGCTCGCGAGACCTTGTCGCGAAACGATTTCTCCTGTTCCCCTATCGTTTTTTCTGTCATCAATGACAGTTGCTGTTCGAAGCCGCACCGGAAACGACATTGCTCGATGAAACCGGCCTTAAAGCTGCACACTGGTGCAGGGCCGTTAAAACGCGGAGAAAAGTCAAATTTTCGAACCATCCTACAGTACAGTCGCGATCTGGCCCCCTCAGAGCTCCACGATCCAAGTCCCTTCGCCTACCCCTCCCACTGAGAGGCACACCCCACGAGGGGCCAAAAAGCTCGAACAGCGTAAACATGCCGCGTAATCCGATAACGTAGTGTGAAACACTGCCAATCCGATTACAAAACTTTTTTATTTTTACATTATTTTTTTATGAGACTTTCGCCAACTTATTTGTTGTTGAACTAGTGCTCCGAGAGTCAAATTTTCAAATTTTCAAATCTTTACATTTTCAAATTTTCAAATCTTTACATTTTCAAATTTTCAAATCTTTACATTTTCAAATTTTCAAATTTTCAAATCTTCAAATTTTCATATTTTCAAATTTGATGTGCATCGGTTTCCAACTATCCAATCGGCTCCAAATTTTTTCCAGATCATTTTCTCAACACTTGTCACAATCCTGGGGGGTGAGACTAAAAAAATTTTTTGGTCAAAAAATAAGATCAACCCTAGTGTTTAAATGCGCTGTCCTTTTCTACATCCGGCATTGTCCCTTTGTACTTTCGGCGCGGTCGACGCAGTCATAAAAAACTAGTTTCCATTCACGATCTGTCCCAGCTCGGACCAGACAATGGGAGCTAGATCGCGACTTTAGTGTATATCTATAAGCATATTGTTTAACGCTGAAGAATAATTAAGATAGCACAATTATGTGAAATTAAATGTAATACTGTTGCCCAGATAGCACAGAGACGTCTTATTATGTTTTATTATTATTATTGTTGATATTCAGACGTCTTAAAGACGTCACCTGAACGTCTTTTGTTCGGAAACGGTACGTCTTTAACGTTTCTAAGAAGTCTGTTTCACCTCTAGAAGACGTCTATTCAGGACGTACGACGTTCAGACCTAAAATGGACGTAAAAAAGACGTCTTTAAGAGGTCGCGTGCTATCTGGGTGCATGGTGTATAATACATTCCGAAGGACACGGTATTAGAAAATGATTGATGAAACAATTTCTTTCGTAATGTACGATGCATAAATAACAACGCTATGAATTTTTGCCGCGTTTTAATGTTTCCGGACGGCCGTCCGCCCCATGGAAACAACCAGACGGCTCCGGTGTTGGCGAAACGGGCGAGGTATTTTCGAAATCTTGCGCTAATATTGATATAACGCCGTTGTAATTATGTTCATCAAATTAGCACGTACGGCGGGGTATTATTCTAAAATCGCCAACGTTTTACTTCCAGCAAAATATGTGCATATGTACCGACGCGACGACGGCGACGCTGTTTGAAATGGTTTGATCGATTGCACGTTCAATTAACGGGACAGCGTATTTAATTAAACGGAAAGGGTGGCGAGATCGTGTTAGCCGCCGCACGTGTGCAAACCGTCGCTAACCTTTGAACAATGGGTATATGAAAACTCGTAGATGTCGCTAATCTTTGTCTTTGTTAATTCCCCTTTACCGCGGTAATAACGATCGCAACGGGGAATTGGAAGAGATCGCAAAAAACGGAACCCCTTTCTATTTTCAGCGGCTGATAAAAAAAAGTCGTTTGCGTGTACAATTGCCGGTAGATTTTTAGATACGCAAATAGCAGTATTTGTTTCTCAATGTATTGTCCAATGAAGTTTATATTACGAGTATTTATTACGGTAACGAAAAGTTTAATTGTTAAATTTGACCGGCGAGAATAAAATTCCATTTACCATGCTACAGGTCGGAGGAGAACAGCATGGCTGATGAATTAATTACTCGCGTAATCACGCTGAAAAAAAAAACTTAGAATACAGGATACTACTTTATTAATGTCCCCTACCTAGAAAACGTGATTCTTTATGGAAAGAAAAAGGTCGACAGGACGAAATAAAATTTTTATGCGAACTTCCAGAGAAAAGTAGGTTACAGTCGGGAGGAATTATCATGCGCCATTATACGTGTCCGCCATTTTGTGCCTGGGAATAAAAACAGTAGGTCTTTAGTCGATTGACTAATCATCGACAGATTAACCCGGAGAAGATCACTGTGTCAATGGAGTAGGTCACCGTTTCTCATAAATAATTTCGCCGTTTTAGTAATCCATGCAGCACCGGGAGGGACCATCCGCTATTTCCTGCTCACGTATTCCAAAAGAAAATAGTTCTGGAAAAGAAAGTGCGAGAGAGAGGGAGGGGGAGAGAGAGAGAGAGAGAGAGAGAGAGAGAGAAAGACAGATGTCTAGGTGGTCGAGACACCCTCGAGAATAATGGAACACCGATAGATCGCGGCGGCTCCTCCCCATTCACTTTTTTCGCAATCTTTCTTTAGCGAATCGTAGCCGGATCCGGTAATCATTCGTTCCGGGCGCAGCTGATCCTAAAAATTGGTTTCTTATGGGCCGTGTCGTTCGTCATCGTAAGGAACGAGCCCTCGGCCTGAGAGAAAGGATTCGGCTGCGAAAATGATAGGAGGTTACATTGAAAACCGTCATATTTCTGACTTAGGAGGCACGCTTCCGCCATTTTCTCGGCGCTCACGCGATCCCAACAGCGCGCCTCGCTTGATAGCTACAAAAAGGCACCTCCACTTATTAACGTTGTAACTCCTGGAACACGTTCGTAGAAAAAAAAAATTAATATTATTTATCTATCCCTCAAGTTGAAAATGTTAAAATACAGTAGGACCTCGATTAACCAGCTTCATCGGGACCGAGAAAGAGAGAAAACCCGGATAAATCGAGACTGCAATTTACATTCACAATAGATAATTTTATTTGATAATAAACACAATTTTTTGTGATTGTTTTTTAGAAATTGTTACAACTTTGTTTGAAAAATTGTGCAGCAGCGTATCAAACTTTTTCGAAGTTTTTCCGTCGAAGTATTTCAAACCGAAAAGATAGAAAATTTTAGAAAACCACTGTGATGGAGTTACCCGATAAATGGGAAAGAGTTGTCCAAGGAGATGGAAACTATCGTTCATACTAAAAGGCGACGTCAAGTGAAAAATATAAACCATTTTATGTAGGCATAAAATGACACGAGCTTTCAGTACGACCTAGTATTTTACGAACATAAAACCTTTCCCAAAAATAATGAAGTTTCGACTACATAAAATCCGTGTGATCGAATTATTGATCAGCGGTCGCGAACGCCTCGAAAAAAAATCATTGTTACTGATTGCCCAGGATTGAACGCATTTTGTACATACAATTGGGTCATTCTACGTCAACGAATCGCTTTTTGAACGCGACGTCGCGTCGGTTCATTTTGTGAATATGAAACACGGTGTAGGTATATCTGTTTAGACAGATAATTCAATTATTACGTTTCTGGTTTCGGAATTTTTTCGAGAATAATTTGTGTGCGTAGCGCTTGACGTGTACAAATTAAATTGTACTTTCGAAATTATTAATCTTATGAGTTTTGCATTTGTATTCTGTATTTCCGCGCAGGTATTATGAACTTTAATATTTTTCTTATTGAGAATAAGGTGAGCGAAAAAATTAAACGAAACATGGTAAGTAAGAAACTCTTATTGTTTTGTATCCGAACAATTGAGAACTCATTACTTTCGTATCGGAACCGAAAATCTAAAAAGTTGATAATAACCTCGGTGAGATTCCTTGTAGTTCCGTCTACGATAAATATGCGCCATGAAGCTTTGTTTGCAATTAATAACAGAATACCTAGCTGTTAATTGGCGCCGTGCTGCACGGTCGGGTATCTGGGCTACCCGGTCGGGTCGTACGGTTGGATGACAGTATCGCATAGAAGCAATATTAGTCGAGCGAAGTCTATAAATAAAGTGAACAGGTCTCAAACTTGTTTCCGTTGTGTCGTTTAGACATTTCGAGATAACACTGTTGACACACTCTTTGTCAATGACATTAGTTTCGCGATGATCGCGCTCGCAAGATATACTTGTGAATATTACATGTATACACAGTATGTACACTTGTATGCATGTATTAAATTGTCTAAAAAGTTCGTTCCGTTTTCGATTAATGTGCTCGATGCAAATTCAGAGTAGTTTTTAAGAAAACCAATGGCATAGTTAAGAAAGGGGAAGCTTATGGAGTAATAAAACATTAACAAACACGAGATTATGTTGTTCGTGTATGCTGATGTTATCTAACAATATGAAATATACACATAGTGGAAGATTTCTTTCTAATAGTATTTTGTGCGTAGGTCGTTGTCGTCGTTCACATTAATTGAATTACTTAAAGTGACTCTTACTAATATTCGGACATTCTGAAAAAAGACGAGAACTTTGTTAATATTGAACCATGTGACTTGGATTTTTTTTTTGAGAAGTTAGAACAATTGGTTTGTTGCGTAACGTGAAAAGAATTTTTGGAAGAAATTGCAATTGGTCGACATTGCAGAGAAAATACTAGAAGTTGTATTTTGCAGCCTTTTTATGTGTTTTTCTTGCATCTTTCAATGCTTGTCGTATTTTCCCGCATCAATCGATTTCGATGAAACTTTCACAATATAAATAACACAGATCAACAAAACGTATTTTTTAAATTTTCAATATAGACCCACATAAAAAAGTTGTAAAATATTGGTATTTCCTCTGCAATTCCGACCAATTACAATTTCTTTCAAAAATTCTTTTCACGTTACGTAACAAACAAATTGTTTTGATTTCTAAAAAATATCCGTGATATGGTCCAATATTAAAAAAGTTATCGTCTTTTTAAAAGTGTCCGAATATTAATAAGAGTCACTGTATATCTATAAAATATTGTTTGCATGCGTGTTGGTAAGCGGGAATTTTTGTTGTTACATTGTCAGTGAAAACATTGTGGCTCGTACGACGATAATTTGATAATATTAATTGTAAAAGATCTTCGGGATGCGTCGTAATAAGAAATCTGTGCCGTGCCCAGGTATCCCGGTTTCATTCCACGCAACATTAATTTAATATTCTGATGAATTATACAAACGCACAAAGACCATGTGGTACTGACCTCAACTGAAATATATTCCCGCGGCTCGTAAACTTGGAAATACGCTCAAGCCAACTTTTCCAGTTCGGAACGATATTTTAAAGAATTCATAAATTCCTTTGACACAGCCTAGGGTCATTCGTTCTCCAATACGATCTGGCGATCAATTTCTTAATACTCGAATTGCCGCTTCCCTCTGATAACAGTACTTATCCCGTCATTACGATAACAATACGCTGGCGAAACTATTATGTACTTTGATTTTGACTGGCTGGAATTAACCGATATTCAGCTGTCCGTCATTTTTCTCGTTACGACACTCGATATGGGTTGTTAAATTAAATTCCCCATCGGTTTCATGAATACGCAAAAAACGCAATTATAATTAGTAGACTGTCGAGCTTGATGTCAGTTGTCAAATTAAACGAGATTTGCTATCTTTCCCGGTAAATGAAAAGAAACCGTTTTAAATTCGTTTGGAACGTTTCCTTCCTTATTAATTGACTGCGGATTCTATGTATACGTTTATAGATTCATAATATTGTTTCATCTGCTTTTACCTAACCCAGATCTTATTCAGACAAGTTTTTGTGGATGAAGTTCATTTTAAGGTCATACGTATAATTATTGGAATGATATGGCTTTTTATTTATACTTTGATAGAACGTTTCAAGATAAATTCTACTTATGAAGGTCATCCA
The DNA here is from genome assembly GCA_028454225.1 of Lasioglossum leucozonium. Taxonomy (NCBI): domain Eukaryota; kingdom Metazoa; phylum Arthropoda; class Insecta; order Hymenoptera; family Halictidae; genus Lasioglossum; species Lasioglossum leucozonium. Next base: position 4,352,947 of record CM052215.1, read on the forward strand.
AGGTCACTCGAGGGCAATGTTTACAAACATATTCGCTTATAGATTGTATTGGGTTGTTCGGAAAATTCGTGCTGATTTTTTTTTTAAATATTAAACCGTAGCACATTTAAATTTTATCATAAAAATCGGGACGAACTTTTCAGACAACCCAATATAAAATTCTGTTTCATGCTTTAATTTTCACGTGCAGACATTTTCTATAGTTTGCTGAATCTACAGATTTTTTGTGAGTAATTCGAAGCATTAGCTTACTAAACGACGTGCAAACAAAATTTCGGAAAAACGTAATTGATAGAAATTACATGCAAAAAATAAAAAAGGCACTTTTTAAACATTTTTCATTTAGACCCATAATGAAAATTTAAAATATTGGCTTTGTAGATGTATATTAGTTATACCCTTGCTAAAACTTTCATCCAAATCGATTAACATAGACATTTTGGTCAGACTTTTGGTCAGATTCTGCTTAAAATCCACAGATTCAAATGTCACAATCAAATGTTCAGCAAGAGTATGTCAAACATAGATCTACAATGCGCATGTTTTAAATTTTCATTGTAGGTCCAGATAAATCTTTAAAAAGTGCCTTTTCTAATTTTTGCATGTAAGTACCATGAATTACTTTTTCTTGAAATTTGTTCTGCACGTCATGTAGTAAATCAATGCTTCGAATTGCTCGCTAAAAATCAGGTCGTTTGATACAATTGTAAAAAGGTTAGTCTGTTCTAGTCTGTTGTTAGGGCGTGCGTACACTGTCGCGAACCAGCGTATGCGACTTACACCGCTATGATTCTCAGCCCGTCAATTGATGCTAGAGCCGAACCGCTGCAGACGTTTTCCATGGCGCAAGTTAAATAGAAAGGGCTTAGCGCCGAAGTGCGGCCGACGCATTCCGCAAGATTAGAATGGTCCTGTGTTGTTTCGCGTTCGCATCGGTTTGTATCTACATTCGAGCCGACCGAAGCTTTTTCTCGGCGAGTGCTCTCGAACCGCTCCGGTGAACGTCATAAAGCGAGTGATAGGCGAAAAAAAAGACGGCCGCCGAGTTTTTTTCCATGGTCTGAACTTGAAAGTTGATACAATAGGGTGCCAGAGGCATTACAGTCGGCCGCCTCTTTCTCCTCTTTCAGTTGTCCTCGACGAAAGAAGCTCTGCTCGAAGCTTTGCTTAACCCTGTCGACAGTAATCCACACCCGTCGAAAGAAGTGAAATGGAAAGTGCAGACACGGAGAGTGTATTTACGACGAGCCTACTTGCCACGCGGCCCTCGCTCTCCTTTCGTTTTCGCGTCGAAGGGCCGCGTATACTTCGAGGATAATTTCTGCACACGAAATGGCTGGACCAGTCGAGTGAGGCCCGGTAATTTGTCATCCAATTAGCGTTCGGCGATGAAACACTGAAAAGCTTTCCCCCTTCTGTGCTCGTTTGCCTCGATGCCGTACCACAATACATATAAATAATATTCCGAGGTTGTACAATAACTCTTAACGCTCAAGTGGTACGGTGTTCGCTCAGATTACGATGTGTCATACTAGGACCTTTCTGAGGAGCATGAAAGTGCAACAATATGATAAAAGCTCATAACAATCAAAGAGAATAAATATGTAATCGATTAATTTTCTAATAATAATTATGCTGCAGCCAAGTAGATTAAATTCGATTGGAATATGAAGAATGTAAATGAGTTGCAGGAGTAACCAGCATGATGAATTAAATTTCAGCAGTGGCCGGTTAACGCCAAACTCTAGCTGACCGAAATCCCCTTATTATGATCCCATTGAATGAACCAAAAATCATAGTTAGTAGTTGAAGACAGGTGGACTCCTATGAAATGAACCATCCGATTCTGTGAACCATGTATAAATGGAGAGCATCTACTGTGTTAAATTCGTTCGATTTTGTGGAAGCTTTTCAGGATTATGATCCGGCAGTGAACGTGTTCATAAAGGAAGTCGCTTGCCGCAAAAATAGGCTGTGCTCGCAAGAAATTCATTTGGTCCTCGGGAAAAGGAGTCTGTTCGTCACGGTGACAAGCATACCTTCAGCAAACGTCGTCCCACTGTTCTCTGTGGAAATCCAGTTTACACTGAACCTTGTTTCGCAGCTGAGCTCGAAAGGCATCGCCACCGTGAATCAAAGTTTCTCAAAGGAGAGACTGCAGCCGGTCAGCGAATATTTGATGATTAGACGGGGTCAGTTTTGCGCGAGAAGGCAAAGCGACAGCGTCAAACGAGCTTTTGATTCTCTGGCGGATCGTTTGCATCCAAAAGTGATTCTGAAAACGATACGATCCGAGAGGAGAGAGAGCGAGAGAGCGAGAGAGACCGAGAGAGCCGATTTTCCAAGTTCGAAATAAGTAGTCGACGAGACAGTTTCCCCGAGATATACCGTTCACCTGGCCTTCAGCCCATTCATCTCCCTTCGCAAACGTCATCGATTCGGCGTCGTCGCCGGTACTACCATGCGCCATGGTGCAATCCTTTAATCCGACCTTAAAACCCTCTGCCGTATTCTCCCCTCATATCTCACCCGCAGTCGGGAGTCCCATGGTCTGCTCCTTGGAACGAGCCCCGGCTAAAGTGACATTAATAAAATCCAACTCCGCAGCGTTACGACCCTCGGTCGTACTCTTGACACTGTTCAAGTTTTCGAACGTTTGTCCCGGGTATGCAGAGCGCAGCGAATCTTGCGAAACGCTACAACTGTGGATTTTATGCACTTGCAGTAAAGTCGCGAGCTAGCTCCTAGCGCTTGGTACGAGCATCTTGACGGGTTATACCACTTAGTAGAAGGGATGGGCGAAGGGACTTAGATCGTGGAGCTCTGAGGGAGCTAGATCGCGACTTGTTGAGAGAATGAATAATTCCTGAGTGTTGGTATGAATGAATGGGGATATTTAGTTGGTATGCACGAATGGATGGTTGGTATGAGTGAGTAGATATGTTAGGTTGGTATGAGAGAACGGTTTTGAATGAGCGAGCGCTACTCAAATGTTTAATAAAGTCGTCGAGTGTTCAGATTAGTAGAGACAACAGCAGAGTGTGCACGTGGTTATTCAAATGTAATATTCAAACTCAATTGTAATAGTCTTCTTTTTATATTAAAGTCTTTTATTCAGTTATACAGGGTGAATTCGATAAAGCAAGACACCTAAATATCTCCGTTACTTTTCGTTGTACAAAAAAACTTCGTAGGACAAAGACACTGTTTGAAGGGCCACATATAACGGTGTAAGGGAAATTCCGTGAAACTGATAGTGTCGAAAATAAAAAACGTAGAAAGGGAATATATTTGAACATTTGGCGTATCAGAAATACATCAAATGAATCTTACACGTTGAATTTTATTTATACCATTTTTCTGGGTTGAAGGTCATTTGAAGGTCATATTGTGTTAAATGCATGAATTTAATGCATTAATTTAACATTACGTTAACGAAAATATATCATTCCATTAAAAAAAACATCGATAACCTTGAAATCTCATAAAAATGACCTTGAAATTTTTTTTCCCTTACACCGTTATATGTGGCCCTTCAAACAGTGTAACTTTGTCCTACGAAGTTTTTTTGTACAACGAAAAGTAACGGAGATATTTAGGTGTCCTGCTTTATCGAATTCACCCTGTATATATTCAATTCACTTTGTTTAAAAGAACAAAGTATTCAGTATAACAAGCCTGTTCTTAATGTGCAATTCAAATGGAAACACAAGCAATCCTGAAAAACCAAAGTTATAACACGACTTATAGCAAAATTGATCACCCCTAACTTACTATATCTTAACCCTTCAACCGTGGGCGATTTTCTCTTCGTACAAGTGAGCGGACACATTGCTGATGCACAACTGAATGTAAATTATGCGAAGCGACGCGACTTCGAGTCGTTATCGTTTTCTGCTACAGGTAATGTCTCCCGCTGCAGACATTTCCCAGAACTCATATGGAACGCTATAATAGCGTGCCCCGCGATTTCGCAAGGAAGGAGCTAAACGCGTACGTGCGCGTCGCCCGCGATTGGAGGGTTAATACGAAGCCTACCCCACCCACCGTCTAAACGATCGATTGGGAGTTTTTATTTTACAATTATTGAGATTGTAAAAATAGTGTTAAAGTATGACTGCAAGAGAAACGATCGCATCAAACGGTCCAAACGACAAGCGTTCAGAAAACTGTCGCTCGCCAGGCTCGTGGTGCATCCCGACGGAGCCCTGTCTCAACAAATAGTGTTTTTCATAAAAATCAACAAAGTCCAAATAAAGTCCTGTTATTTTCGAAGGCGACATACCAGCCACTTTTAAGGGTCGATAGGTTCAGTATTGAAAGTTCCAAGTTCGGCTTGCAAGGTAGTTTGTCAGCAAAGGGGTTAATTCGTCAGTGAAGTCACGAAAGACCGGCCCGATTGTGCTGGAAACTTCGAGATTGACGGCAAAGCGGCGTGGCGGACGTAGACGAAGAAGGAAAACGCCGCTACGTATCCATCCACGTAGTAGTAGTAGAAGAAGTAGAAGAACAAGAAGAAGAAGAAGGAGAACGCATCCTTATTTCAAAGGATGCGATTTCGCCGGATCGAATTATTTCGCCGAGCAAAAAGTGGCCGGTTGTTTGATCCTCGCTTACGCGGCAATTCTCCGAAGGGACTTTCTCATAGATCTTCGTGGAGCGTACGTGATCTTTATCGGCGGCAGCAACAATATCGGCCGTACAGCCATCTCAATGATAAATCGTGACAGAACGATACGTGCTTTCGATACAAGACGGCGCGTTGGCCGGTCAGTTGACTGTCCGACCAACTTATCAGAAGAACCAACGACTCGAAGATCGGGAAAGCGAGGGAACAAGGGGTTGGAGGGGAGGGGAGGGAGAATCCGAAGGGATAGATTGGACCAGTTATTGCGAAGGATCTCTATCGAACACCGGACATCCCGAGGATCAATTCACCTACGAGGAGTGCTGTCTCTTGTCGGTCCTTTCTTCGTTTTATTCTCGGTCCTCTCTCGAGTATCGAGAAACTGAAACGAGGAGGACGCCGCGCCGCCGCCACGGCGGACTAATTCGACATTCGTTTCGCCCCAATACAGCGTCGTCCGCCAGGCTTCCCCTAATACTTTCGGTAACGCTGATAAAGAAACGGGTTAATTGCAGCTCGGTACAATCACCGACGAGAAATGTACTTTTTAGCGAGGGTCGGGGATTTTCAGCGGACTTTTACGTGGTTACGTAATGCACCCGCTGAATAATCGAGGGGAACTCAACCCGTGTAATTAGGGGAAAAAGGAAGACTTTGTGTTTCCTCGGAGAGGGAGAGAGAGAGAGAGCGCGCGGGAGAGAGAAAAAAGGAGGAACGCTGAAACGATAAATCTCGCCACAATTATCGTCGAACCGACGTCGGACGAGGAAGACGCGCAGCGAAGAAGAAAAAATAACGAAACCGAGGACAGAGAAATATTCCCTTTTCTAGTTAAGAATAATTCGTTTTCATCAAAGCGCTGGAAAGATAGGGACGAAACGGGAATGGGAGGCTGGGCTGACGGTCCGTGGGACAACCACAGGCATGCCCGCCCCTGTTAAAGTATTATCATTCCCCAAGCCTCCATGCAGGCTTCATAATGAAGTATTCACCTACCCGTAATCCTCAATCTACTTGCTGCTACGACATTCTCTTCGACCAGCCTTGGCCAGATACTCTGTCGCGACAATGCTCGCGGAATTTCTACGGCACGATGGAAAGAAAAAAAAGAACCGCATGCACGGACCGGTTAATGTTGTTTTCCTTACAAAACAGTCAGGTTTTGTCGCACAGAAGCCACCCTCCGCCCGTCGCAATGCTCACGGCGAGCTTAATAGGTACCAGAGGCTGAGGGTATTGTGCGAATACCGCGAACGCTAGCTGCGCACAATTTCCATCGCCATAATTGTGAACCTAATACAGTTTTCGTACGATATAAGATGAAGATGTTTTTTTTGTTCGCAACAGAAAAATCTGTAGCCCCTCTTCCTCGTTTGAAATTGTTATGGGACCCATACACAATGTGAATTATGATTTGGGTTCGATTTACAGTGAGTGTAAAAAGTATTCGTACACTCTTTAAAACCGCATAATTTTGTTGAAATTGGACAAAACGATTTGAGCTTTTTGAACATGTTAGAACGATTAGTTTACTAGGTAATGTGTAAATAAATGTTTTTAAAAATTATTAGACGTCGCATTTGCGATGGAAAAAGTAGAGGTCGCGATTTTTTCATTTTTTATCTGTGTAAATGTAATGAAAATTTAGAATGTGTATTTGGTAGATCTAAATAAGTTATACAGGGTTTTAAAGAGTGTACGAATACTTTTTACACTCACTGTATCTTGGAGAGGAAAAGTATTTACAATGTTGTTAGTGATACTAATTGACTGTGAATTGTAAATTAGGTCGAGCCTTGGAACTGGTCCAAAGGTTACCCTCCTTTACATGCTGTTTTAGGAAGCCCACTGAAATCTTAATAAATGCATTTCCATCATCCACACGATGCATATGACTAAGTCCAATCAGATCTCTCGTTACATCCATAGTTAATCGTTTTAATTCAAATGACATATGGAATATTCCCTAACATTAGTTATGAAATGGAATGTACATTAAACAAAGTAATTCTGTCTCAAGGAACAGGTAACGGTAGTTGTATGACTAATAAAGGCGGAAGGTAAATTAACGAGAATTGGAGAAGGGAAGCAGATGTAAAAAGATGTACGTTGTACAAAAGTAATTTCATTAGTGGTGTAAGAATGGTGCGTAAGAAATGGTGGAAAAGCTAGAACTGAATTGCGAATTGTATGCAATTATGAAAAAAGTTGAACAAAACTGTAAAAACATTTTTAAAAAAACATGGTGTTATCATTTTCATTCCATTAAAAGTACTAAGCAAAGAAATATATTTTTCCTTAGATTTCATTTCGCAGAACTGACCGAGCAAAATTTCGCATAAATTCCACAGTTTAAATTAGGACGAATAATTACGAAGCAGTTCATTGGTTCATCCCTTGGTTTCGAGGATGGAAATGTTCGTTCGATTTTGATCGTTTCGATCCGTCTTCAGCGATAAAAGTAGGCTTCATTGAGATTCATAACTGGTACGTACCGTGTAAACGCTGTCGAAGCCTGAATGATCGCTGATTAACCGCGGGTTGTAACAGAGTTACTATTGCTTGATTGAATCTGTTTCGGTAGTTGCCAAACACACTGTGTATATTACTCGAGGACAAAAGGTAGCGCGGCCTGGCGCAGTCCGGAGAGAAACGATGGAACAACGAACAACCTGCGGCCGGAATTATTTATTCACATGCACGAACTAGCCCGCGATATACGAAATAGTGCAAAAGATGGGTCGGTGTTCATGGCGGTTTATGTTAATCAGTTTCCCAGCCACGTTAACTGGACCGTGCATCGTGGCCTCGTTTCAGGATGTTTGACGGAACAAGAAACATTCGGGACGCGAGATGTTACCGCACTTTAAATTAGACGACGAGCGAACTTGGAGATCGCACGAACAATGTTGTAAATTGAAGTTTCGAGGATTCTTAAATTTCAAGAACCGCGCATTATATTACACCTGTTACAGAATATTCGCTAAAAAACGTGGAGAAAAATAATGAAAAATAATGTTGTATACACGGGCTGTCCGAATTTTCATATAAAATGTCATTTTAAAAGAAGAATTTTTACCTAAAAATTGTGTTTAAATGTTTAATCAGTGTGTGTAAACAGAAACGTAGTGAGATCATCAAATTTCATCTAAACCCAAAAATAGTTATACAGGGTGAGTATGTTAATTGTTGTACAAAAAAATGTTTCGGACATAATTTGCATGGTTTTTAATTTAATTAAAACTAATATGTTTTTAATTACTTTTTTTTTTATTTTTAATCATTTTTAATATTATATAATTCTAATAATTTTGAAAATCATTCATTTTAAGTCCCACTTTCTATAATAATAATTGTTTACGCAGAATTTCATAATTTATCCGACTTTGAGAAAAAATATTAGACATTCCATTTGAAAAAACTGAAGGTGACCCTCATATCTCGATAAGAAAGCAAAATAATAAAAAAACAAATTAGAACACAGTTGATTTGAAAATCATGCAACTTTTGTTTGAAACATTTTTTCGTACACCAAATAACTTACGAGTTATTTGAGATTGTCACGTTACGAGACTTACCCTGTATAAGAAACTAATGGAATTTTATATTTTTGCTGATTGGTATTCTGAAACTACAGAAAACACACAATAATAAGATATGTTTCATGCAAGATCTGAACGAGGATAGTCGAATATTAGCTAACAGAGAACGGTCTCGAGAGTCAAATGCATGACCTCCAAATTGTCAGCGACAGCCTTGGTACAAGCTAATAATCAATGGCAGCAGCGTTCGAGTGCAGTCGGTATAGGATACACATTCAACGTGCAGTCATAATCCACGCACGTGTGCGTCAAGTTTGTTACAACATCGTTACAAAGGATCCCGCTAATTGAAACGCATGTTTCATCTCCCTATGTCTGGCGATTATTAATTTATCGTAAGAGCCACTATGGCGGCCATTCGCACCGCGAACTATTGCTTTAATCCTCGTATTGTCTTCGCGTATTAGCTGCACATATGCTCTCGCCTAGAAACAGTGCTGTAATTAAAAGCACGTTAGAGAAACGTTATTAAAATTCGTTTCGCATTGGGTAAACAGAAATTTTTTCGTGTTTTCTATGCAGCCTGTAGATTTTAGCGAGAGAATGCCAAAAATCCAAGTTTCAACCCGCGGAGATCAGTGGTTCAAAAGTTACGAGTGTTTAAAGTTGAGCGATTTTCAGTGTTTTTGACAGCTTGGGTTAGGTCTGGGTTAGATGTGGGTTAGTGAGACGGCCCGACGTGTACTCCGAGCCGTAAAAAAGCTCAAAAACTTAAATAATTAGGTAGCATGGCCGTCTCATCGATGATGACCGACCCGCTTAGTACGTCGATGGTCCTGAATTAGGCCCGGGCTATAGAAAACAGGTCATAGGCGGAAAAGCGAAGGATAATTGCAACCCGATAAACTGGGCCGAGCCTCGGTAGCGCCGCTGTGAATCCGTTGACCACGATATGGAGTGCCCTAAGGAAACGATCGGTGTCCGAATCCCGTCTCCGAGGATTGCATTACTAACTAACTAACTAACTAACTAGATGTGGGTTAGGTAAAATGCCGAACATTGCAAGCGTACTCTCCCTTTGTAAACCTTTCCCAACATATTTCCTCTCAAAGATCGGCGCTCTACGCTACCGACATTACCGCGTGCTCGTGCTGCCACCTAGCGGCTGCGCTCGGTAAGCGGCGCGTGACGGTCACTGCATCCCAACATGGCGGCACTCTTACTTGTCAAGAACACTGAAAATCGCGCAACTTTAAACACTCGTAACTTTTGAACCACTGATATCCGCAGGTTGAAGCTTAGATTTTTGCATTTTCTCGTTAAAATCTACAGGATTACATAGGAGAAAGACAAAAATTTCTGTTCTCCTAAAGTAAAGTTTAACCATTGTGGAGTCTTAGGTTGCCACAATAAAGAAACAACTATTCCTGTTTTCCATTTTTATTTGCGCGTTCTAAAAAGTGTATACGGAAACCGGACTATGCGAGGCGTACTCATCGACAGACTAACTGACTCTGTGTGTCCCGCGGATCTCCTGCCTACTCATCGTGTTCTTCGAAAAGGCGTCACCTTTTCGAAGGCACGGGGGCGGAGTTTTTCCAAATTCTTGCCGAATCGTTGTCGCCTTATTTGGCGGGGGTAAAAATCCTTAACATCTAATTTATGGTTACCGGTAAGGTGGTCACCACGTGCGGAAAAGGGACTTTCCGGGACCGCGCTTGCCGCGCGGTCGGGCAGGCCCTGACGGCACACGACTGGCAGCGTTTTACGATAGGGTAATTAAATTTACTAGTCACGGAAAAGCAATTTACAAAAAATGATTTGCCATCCTGCAGACTAGGGTAGATTTACTACTCTAAACCCTAACATCTGCAGGCGGTCAACTTTAGCATCGTGCGCTGCGAATCGTGTACCGCTACACCATATTATTTTTATCGTATTAAAATAATTAATAAAACAAACAACTGTTTATTTAGCTCCTGCTTCCTGCAATGGATATGGACAATTCTTATTTTGTATAAAGATCCGCAGTCTAATCATTAGTGTGCATACATATTCGCAGTATAAGTACGATATCCTGAGCCAGTCGCCTCTTTCAGTATAACGCGCGAATCATTAGCAGCTATCAACAGCTCTGGACCGTCATGAACAATTTGCCAAGAAAGAAAACGTCACTGAAACGGAGCTGCGGCGCGGCGCAAAGTCGCTCGCCGTGAATCGAATGAAAGAACGTATCAACTATTTTCACGTTCCTCCGCGAGCTCTGCGCTTGCTCATTAAACCAAGACAAACCTTTGCTTAACGTTCGAGTATAAGATCGTTCTTGAACGAGGGTCGCCGCGCCGCGAGACCTTCAGCGCACTATAGGGATACTCTCGAGGCCGAGAAATGAGAAACGAAAGCCACTTTTGCTATCACTTTACCAAAGATACCTACCTTAATCATCGCTAACAGTTCCAGCACCGTTTCCATAATCGCCTATCCGAGTCTTCCGTTGTATTGCCGGGCCACTGGCCCGTCGAGTGTCTCAAATACCCGATATCAAAGATACGGTAAAGAAAAGGTTTATGACACGACGAGTAGAGGCCGCCATGTTTTCGAGACTCTAGACAAAGAGCACTTTCAGCCGACAACAATTTAAATTAGGAACCCCGGGGACAAGAAGCACGCCTATTGTTGCACGCTGCTGCTAAACACCCGCACTTCTGGCGCCCCCGTTTTTACATCTGATAACGCGTCCTAAGCCTCGAGACAAGACACAACAGTCGATGATCCCCTAAACACGCAGTTCCTTGGGTCTAATTCACGCGTGACGTTCCTCTTTGCAGGCTTCAATCCGGTATGTACACAACCTTAGTAATTATGTTAACGTAAGATATTATCTATACAAAAATAGAAATAAGTAACGTTTTGCTGATGGGTAACAAGCATACACGATTTTAAATAAATACATGAAACGGAGATGGAGAAATTTTATTTCGTTTAGATTCACATTAAAATGGGCAGGAGTATGCGAAGGATTAAAACGGAGGGGTTACATACACCCGGGAATGATGAAAAAAGCGTTAAATGTTTGAGTCATTTTTCACGTGTAAAATTACGTTTCATTTTTATTTTTTTTTTTCGAACGTACGCTGCAATCCGTCAAAATGTAAATTTATAACAGTAATCCTTGCAGAATTACTTTGAAATTTTATTAAAACATTTCTGAAAATGATGAAGACACAGCGATTTGTATGTGACTGGCGTTTAAAAGCATGTCTGTCAATTTTTATCTGAATAAAAGCAAACAAAACTTTTCGATAAAGCGAACGAGTGAAACTAATACCTGTGAACTGTGACAGTCGGCTTTGAAATTTTCAGTTTTTCCAGAAATAAAAATGATTCGTTTTTTATCGTTAAATAGAAATATGACTGACATGAAAATCGCTCGCGACAAGTGTTCGTTGAATGTATCTAGAATTACTATGCATTCTTCAAACTGCATAAATAGGTTTATTAGTCCACGAAATACTCTTGCTATTTACCATGAAGAATCGGCTATTTCGTGTTCAAATAGTTGTTGGATCCGTCGTATAGTACAGTAAAGTCGCGATCTAGTTCCGATCGCCTAGTCCAACCAGGGACAGAGATCGTGAAGGGACTTCGATCGAGGAGCTCTCAGGGAACTATTATAAATCGCGACTTTACTGTACTTGGGTAATAAAGACTCGGGTATCAGAGAATCGGAGGAGCAATAAACGTCCTAGTTCTGGTAATCCATTTCTGTTAAGACTGGTTCTAGGCTCTAGAGCGAATTGCGGTCAGAGGGATCAAGTCTTCGATCCTTAAGACCTTGTTTTTGCGCGAATCGTCTAATCCGGGTAATCGTATTTTAGCGCACGCTATACGTCGAACGTCCTTGATCCCGTTACTAATTATTACACACGCAAACCATGATATGATATAGAGGGTTGCGCGTTATCAGGGGAACACGAAATCATTAAGTTTTATGATGAACCCGCGGGATTTTGGAAGACTCGAGCTGAAGTGGTTACCGTCGAAGTCGTCCGGAGTTTAATCACCTAATTAGGTCATCGTCGCTCCGCTCCACGTCACATTAATGAAAGAATGAGACTGCATAACCGCGCTAATTGTAATGTATGGCCAGATACATTCTCAAAGATATGATCAACTCTAGCAAGCTTCGCAATATATTTCGAATCTAAATAGAGGATTATTAAAGTGCTCTTGTAATAAGTTACGAACGCGTTTAATTTGCGACATGACGGCTGAAATAAGAGACAGAGACATTTTCATAGTATTTCAAACATTACTCTGTAGTGATAAAGAACGCGGAACTCGAAACAATTATGCTAGTTGTAGCGTCGGGCACGTTCGAATGTATCCCATTGCATGATATATGCAAAACTTCAACATAATAAGTACGTTATTATAAAATCAATCACAGAGTGGTGTAATGGATTGTAATTCTACTCTCTCTATGTTGCACAATTTCTATATCACTAGTAATTTCATCTAGTTTAAGATCAAATTATTCCGTTTAAATAAATTAATACAACCATATTGATAATTGCTCGTGTTGCACACTCTCCGCATTACCAGTAACTTCGTCTAGGTTATTATTTAATTATTAGCGTTATGAATAAATTTATACAACTATTCCTATACAGGAATAACAGTACTTTTTTAGTTTTACCCTAACGAATTTATTAATCAGCGAACCAAAACTATTTCACCTATTCTGCTTTTTAAACAATAGTGTACGGAAATAAAACTGTACAGGAAAACCTCGCATAGTTATTATATAAATGAATAAACTTTCGGAACAGCGAACTAATTTGTACTCCTGATACAAAGTTCGTGTATATTGTAGAAACTTTTGCAAATGACTGTGCACGGTACCGACTAGAATGCTGTAGTAGAATATTGGCAATCTAGCCTAAATTGCCACAAACAGTTCCACCATTGAAACGACATGTAGGGCACGGAGGTTTATTTTTTATTGCAAATTTTGCATCGACGAAGCACTGTATAGTGATTTTTCTTTGACATAAAATGGATGAACAGTAATATAAGGTGTTCGTATGATTTTCATAACATAACATATAAGAATAAAAAAATACATGTTATATAATAAAAATTTTAAAGTGTCCGTATATTACATACATAAACTGCAGCACACAATATTAAGCGACATTTCGAACGATTTAATTACAAATAGCTGAACATTTCTTCCTTAATGAACAAATACAGAATAATTTCTATAGGTACAGTGGATCCAAGAAGTATTTCAACATTAAATCCCCGATTCTCGAAAAATTGCCAATATTTAAACTGTAATAATGTTGTAAAAAATGACCACACGATCATAAAATTTGACTCATTTTAAAGCTGAAAGCCTCTACTTTCAAAATCCATCGTTCATTTCATTCCAAGATCTTTTTCCATGACGTAGCGAGCGAAAAACTGAAGACGCGTTTCTTATTGCAAATGTTACACATTCAAACGTCTTCGAAGATTTAAAAAAATTTTTCTTGTGACTGAAACCAACATTGATTTCAAGATTGTAGCTTCCTCTTTACAACGACACCGTAAAAATTGACGTACGTTTTTTTTCATTGTTTTATGCAACAAAAATCAGGAACAAGTTCGGTCGTGTATAGCCCCCTTGGTGTAACTTATACTAGTGTAAAGTTGACGGCACAGCCCTCATTCGAAGCTCGATGAAACGGCTAAAAAAAATCGTACATCAATTTTTAAGGTGTCGTTGTAAAGAGAAAGCTTCAATCTTGAAATCAATGTTGGTTTCAGTCACAAGAAAAATTTTTTAAAATCTTCACAGACGTTTGAATGTGTAACATTTTCAATAAGAAACGCGTCTTCAGTTTCTCGCTGGCTACGTCATGAAAAAAGATTTTGAAAGTAGAGGCTTTCAGCTTTAAAATGAGTCAAATTTTATGATCGTGTGGTCATTTTTTACAAAATTATTACTGTTTAAATAGTGGAAATAAATTCTCGAAAAAAATTTTTCGAGAATCGTGTATTCAGTGTTGAAATACTTCTTGGACCCACTGTACGTCCAGTGACTGATATAAAATCGCCCTCCGCGACTTTGTCCAGCTAAATTAGCGCACTCGTAGGCCGAATGGAAAGTTGCTAAATTATTTCAGAAATGTTCACGTATCCTGTTCCCGATACGAATGATCAACAGAAAGAACATGTCACGTTTTATGTGAGTAAAGGAGCGAAAAGGTGTTTGATAGGCGAAAGGTGGATTCGCGTCGGGGGCTCGAATTCGATCAATGGAGACTGTACGAAAACGATGTGGGGCGGGGAGGGGGAGATAGTAGGGGGTCCAAAAAGTGTGCGGCACGTACAATCGTCGAGCGGTGTTGCCGTAAAATTTCAATTTTCTCGTATCGCTGTATCCAGGAAATAGACTAGGCGTCGAGGGCGCGACCGCTTAGCCACGGTAGCTGCAACATGCACATTCGACATACGGTGCAACGGGTTCTCGAGGCGAGGTACAACGATCGATACCGAGGAGGAGTCGTTCAATCTTTCGACCTGCTACCCAGTTGCCGAGGGATTCGAATTTATGGTCGAGGCCCCGGAGAAGAAGCGCGCAATCGATAACACGCTCGCGAATCATTCTTTAACATCCCACGATCGCGATCTACCCGAAATCTTGCGCGGGGATCCACCTTGTGACGAAACACGAAGCCGGCGCGGCGCGGCACGGCGTGGTAGATTGGCGCGATCCTTGAATGTTTTAAAACCCGTGGAAAATTGGGATCGTGTAACAATCTTTGCGCGGACCGAGTGCCTTTTACAATTGCCGTTTCAGGTAAATTCGGAAAAGTCGTTATACGAAGAAAAATAGTTCAAATCCCAGGAAAATGTCAGTATACAGGGTGGTCCACCTTAATATCTCCTTTATTTGTGATGACGTAACAAATGTTTTTATATAAATGGTATCACAAGGTGAATTCTTTGCAAATCTTATTTTTTTCTCAAGGTTATCTTTTCCGGAGTGTTCACTTCAATTTTCAAAGATCAAGGTCATTCGAAGGTCGTCTTATTATACATAACTGAGTTTAATTTTGGATCAGTTACACGATGCAATGAAAAAAAAATGTAGTTACGTGTCAAAAATATGTTGCCTTGGTCCATTGATACCATGCACATTACGTAACAAATGTTTCTTGCGTCACAATAACCTGAAGAGCTATTTAGGTGGCCTTACTTGACCACCCTGGATTATACACGAAATGCTGAATGCATCATTCGAATGCAAGATGATAATAATTTCAATTATTTGAAAACGGAGCGCCCATGTTTTTACATTCTTACGGAATCTGCAGTTCATTCATGACCGACAGGGAAGAATGAAATGGTGTTCTAGAAACAGTGATTTTATTTTATATAAACGTTTATATACGAGTGATCTTCGTTCCCCTTGTTTCGGAAATAATTACTCGGCACAGTATCGTTTCCGCCGTTTCATCGATCCAGATGCTATCGCTGGATCGCTACTTCCGGCCTTTAACTATATCGAAACGATAACTGTTCGGAACGCAAACATTTTTCTACCGTAACTTCGATGATATCGGAAATGGAGTTATTAGTTCGCAAGATCAATAGTTCTCCGACTTTCACGGCGACCGTCCCTCGGCGTTTGGCTAATATCGTGACTTCTTCCAATGCTACAGTTGACGCACGACGGCCACTTCCGGCCGTTAACCGTATCGTAGCTATGATTAATCAACATACACTAATAACTATTAAAAAATGTGGATCATAGTTTCATTTTTATGATCGTTTTTACGTCTGCGCTTGCGAGCATTAATTTGTTGTAACTGCCTCGTTGAAGCTGTAATAAATTACCCGCTCGTTAGCACAGGTGTACATCATGAAAAATTAAATATTCATGAGGCTGAGAAACATTACTTTAAGGTAATATTAGAATTCGATCGAAAAATTATTCGTCGCGAGGGAACATGAAAATTAAAAGGTTCTTTGTTTCGTATCGATCGCGTAGCAGTTAGTTAATTTTACATAATACAATGAATAATGTAGACATTTGTAAAATTAGCACTTCTTTCAAATCGAAAAATTGTGGGAGTGATAATGGATTTATCGAAAATTAGCAATCGAGAAACGATTCTTCTCGAAAAGTGGTAAAGTGAGACGGTGTATGATAATTTATGGGTTCCTAGATCTCGGGTAACGCAGAAGCATCCTCGCTGTCGGATTATTTTTCGCCGGTTGTACATAAGTTCCCGTGATTATCGGCGATCGAATATCCAAAAACGATAACCGTGGCATTGATTACCGATTCGCGTCAGAACCTGTTCCTCGTGAAACGCGATTCGTCGGATTGGCTGGAAGGGGAGTTGGGTAGAGCGTGGGGCGGAGGATCGATCCAGCGGAATCGGGAACGCGGATTGAAGCATCGATTAGGAAATGAATCGTTTCGCGGGAAAGCGGATTCAGAATCACGCGCACCGGTTGCTTGTTCGCTCGCTCGATTTCTAATGGTAGTGGGCGCTGCGCGCGCGCGCGGCCCGGGATGTTGGTCAAGATATCGCGTAATCGGGTTCATGTAACAGACCGTTTCCCAAAGTAGAAGTATCGCCCGAGATTAGCCGATAGGTTGGTTCGTGCCACGTTCGCTCAGTCATCCGGCCGATCTCGCCGAGGCATCGGTGAAAGGAACAAATTGTTCTGTTACCGACCAGCCCGTGTTCGTTTAATAATCACTATCCTGCGAAGAAGATTAAACTTGTCCCGATGCGGCTTCAATAGAATTCAATTAAAACATACAAAGCTTCGGGACCCGGGAACTCGTAGCCTCGCGAGCCACCAGCACGCAGCTGAAACGGAATTACCGCTCGCAATTATCCGAACGATAGAGATTTTACACATATTTCCCTCCTATTTTAAAAGTTCAGCAAATTATTATATTTATTTCATAATTACCGGGGCGAACCTGGAAAGTGTAGGCGGGCTAGTATTACGACCTCGATCTACCTGTTTTTAAAAAGACAACTGATACGATTAAAATATAGCGGTCCGATGTTATTCGGATATAATATACTGGAAATAATTTTCAAATTATCATCGTCTCCGGGATCCTTCAAATAATAGATAGATTCTTCTCGATCGAAATTTAAGTATACAGGGTGTCCCAAAACTCATGTTAATGCCGAAACTGGGAGGTTCCTTGGATCATTTGAAGCGACATTTTCCTTTACAAAAATGGCGACTGCGGCTTTGTTTAGGAGATATTAACGAAAAACACGGACCAATCAGAGCGCGAGTTGGACATAATCGAGAAACTCTTGTTTGTTGCGACATCGCGGCGCAGCGTAAAGACAACGCTCGCCTCCCGGCGCGCCGGTCTAACTCGCGCTCTGATTCGTCCGTGTTTTTCGTTAATATCTCCTAAACAAAGCCGCAGTCGCCATTTTTGTAAAGAAAAATGTCGCTTCAAATGACCCAAGGAACCTCCCATTTTCGGCATTAACATGAGTTTTGGGACACCCTGTATAAAGTAAATGATATCGGCGCAAGGTTCGATCATTTTTAAAAAACAACAAATGTGTAATTATTTAAACATGTTTCTTACGTTTCGATCCCTATGTGGATCTTTTTCAAAGAAACTTCAAATAAACGTGAGGAGTATTTCATCTACATTTTCAATCATTTTGTTGCACGAAAATAAGGAAAGGAGATAAGCACCTTAGGCTGATTCAAAGAGAGAGAGATTGAAAAATGATTTCAAGGTTTCAGTCGTTTGAAAGAAGAAATATGTATAGAAAAATTATAATCAGTGACATTGAAAGCAATACTTTCGTTGCTAAACGACGATGCGTTCGAGTGTTGAAGAGGTTCATCAATTTCGAGTCAAAAAATCTGTGAGAGATTATCGAGGCCGGCATTCATAAACGGAACGTTACTAGAATGTAACACAGCATGAACAACATTTTGCATGTCCCAGCCCAGCTCGACGTGCAAATTAAGATCGAAATGATCAGGTCGGCTGGACGGCCGCCATTAACCGGAGCTCATGCGACGCGCTGTGCGGTCCGCGTGTCACGATTACCCACCATGCACGATAATAATCTCCACTTCATCGTACACGTGACTCGTCATACGTGATCTCGCCGACTTTATTCTCGGGGACGAGTATGGGAACCGTTTCGATATCGACCGTCAAAGTCTGACTCGAAACGCAAACGCATCAAATCCACCGTCAAAAAGTCGACGACATTTCTCGGCCGTGTGGAAAAGGTGCGACGCTGTTGCTACACGGACTGCATTTCCTCCAAAATAGATACCTCTACCACTACCAGCAATCGCGGAACGGTTGCAAACATCGTTGACACCTTTTCCAAGTCTTTTATCGCGTCTTAGTTTCCGTTTTCGAGGAGTCTTTATCGATTTCTATTCACACGATTTGCCGTTTTGTTCGACGGTCGTGCTAGAGATCGTCCGTGACTGTGATTGATTACGCGAATACATTTCTGCAGTCACTTTTGAATATCAGGAACGAATTTTTATTAGGTGATTGCAACAGTTCCTGTCCGATTTGAAAAATAAAACACAAACGGTTACATTTGATAGTTTTGTTAATTTGCATAGTCGCCACCGTTCGTTATAATTTTGCCTCAATGTTTTACGAGTCGGTGGATTCTATTTCGTAAAAACTGCGCACTTCTCCGTCAAGAAAGGTCCTGAGGTTTATGAATATCAGGCACGAACTTTTGCAATTATCCAATAATTCATTTTGGAAGGTTTATCGGCAATCTGAATTAGATGAACTTAATCCATCACAAGTTTTAGAGGCGTTTGCG
This sequence comes from Lasioglossum leucozonium, assembly GCA_028454225.1. Classification (NCBI taxonomy): domain Eukaryota; kingdom Metazoa; phylum Arthropoda; class Insecta; order Hymenoptera; family Halictidae; genus Lasioglossum; species Lasioglossum leucozonium. The sequence continues at coordinate 4,371,978 of CM052215.1, forward strand.
TAATCGGTGTGAGATATTGTATGTTGCAGATTGAATGAGTTTCACATAATCATAAAATTCACTGTCCATCATTATGTTGTTCAGGAAATATTGTCATTGGTCATTAACCCTTCGCACTCCTATGTCGAGTGTGACTCGACAATAGTTTTTATCTCGGGAGCTCCTTTGTCGAGTCCCCCTCGACATTTTGTCATGTTCAAACATTGTTAAAAATAAGTAGCAGTAAAGGAACTGTCCTTTAAATTTCAAATAAAAACAATTGGGAGCTACTGGTAGCAAAATTGAAAAATAATTCAGAGTGCGAAATTATATTAGGTTTGCACGCGTGAGATGTTCGACGAAGCTGATGAAGGTATCGAAAATAGTTATCTGGGCATTTCGAGAGTAGAATTGCAGAATACATAGGCGAACTATTTCGTAGAGTAGAGAATAATACACGGCAGAGAGAGAGGGAGAGAGAGAGAGAGAGAGAAAGAGTATTTTATTTTTATATAACAAACGGATTTTCGGAAGTTTTTTTCAGCCCGATGAAAATATTGCTGCGCGTCGCTTCAATAATCTTATCCTTATTCCGAGTGTAGAAACGCTCCGATTTTCCGGTGCTCGGGCCACTAAACGAGGGAGCTGCAGGAATTCAGCCCACTAGCCGTGCGTCTCATTATTTTTAATTGAGGCGAAACTAACAGGCGGCTACCAGCAACTGACAGTATTCCGAAACAATAACTCGCCGCGAAATGTCGTCGCCACGTTAATTATCTACCGCGACGCAGCAGAATGTTTTGTGCTCGGGACGGGTGGGGCGAGGTCTGGGCCCGCTAATAATTCCTCGACGGAACGCATGGGGTTGTTAGCGAATTTATGGGAAAGAAATCCGGAATATGGACGACGAACATTCAGCTGGTATCGATCTTCTATTGGCGTCGAGTAAGTACGGGAGGAGGTTGATAATGTTGGCTGCCAGACGATCGGCAAAATCATGTTCGATTGTAATTTCGAGTGTAAATTTTTGTTCAATTTTATTTTATTTTCGACTGTAGTACTTTTTACGCTTCAACTTGTCGCCAGTCAGTGGCGGATTACCATAAAGGTGCATGAGGCGCGAGCCTGGGGCCGCAGAATCGTTGGGTGGCTCATCCTCAAAAACCAACATTAAATTTTTATTGTCTGTTAACCCTGGAACTGCACTGACACCTAACCCAGAGCGTCATTAATTATAATGTGACACGCGAATAAGTGTGATTATAAAATAATGACTGAAGGCTAATTTGAATATCTTCTAAAACCTATTTTCATGAGTAATACTCATTGATACATGGTAAATTAAACAAAATAGAAAGTGATGGCATAATAAGGAAAAGAAAATCGCTGTCCAATAATGACACACGTTTCGATGGCAGGCAATCTTTTATAGTTGACAGACATAATGTGATACGTGATGTACTTATATCTGAGATATTCAGGAGATCCACTCTTTACAGCGATGTTCCGAATGATTTTCAAATTTGTTTTCAATGAGAAAATGAGTAGGGTTGAAATTATTCAAATAAAGATGATCCATTTCATCAAGTATGCTAGGGAAGAAAACGTATCCGATCCAGTCGATATGCATAAATTATTAATTGAAGAACTGCAGTCTACATTCCCTAATATAGAAACTATTTTGAGAATCTCTTTGACATATCTGTAGTGCAAGCGGCGAACGTTCATTGTCCGTACTTAAACGAACTATAAATTATTTATGCAATTCATTAAATCAATTTCGTTTCGGCAATTTATCATTCATGTTTATAGAAAATGAGGTTGTTCATTCGTTAGATTGTGAATCTATTATTGATAAGTTCGCAAGAATAAACGCACACCACTCGTTTAAAGCGAAACACTGTACATCTTTAATAATTAGTAATACTAAATTACTAAAAATATGATGCAGAATTTTACTGTGACTTTTTTAAACCTGAGACGTGATTTTTTTCTTTTAAATGGGAATGTGATTACCTTTTCTATTACCTGAGAATATTTTTTTATTTCCGTATCTTATTTTTATGTTTTTGTTGATACCAAAGATAAAAAACGTTATGATTTTCTGTATTGTTCACTTCAGCAAATTCTTAGTAGGGTCAATAGGGGGCCTCCAGATCAGATTGCGACCGGGGTCCTACGAAATCAAGATCCGCCATTGCGCCAGTTGATGCGTGTTTCATCTCTGGTAGAAAGAAACGTTATACAGATTTGGTTGGAGCTATCATGTAACAAGTTAATCGTGCGCAAACTGCGCAATAACACAGTTGCTATAAATGCGATTTACTCATGACTACGTCAGTTGGAAATAGGTCAGACAACCTGTGCGTCGCGTCATATAGTGCTTAAAGTGTTTGGTATATTATTACGATTCCGAAGCAACACTTTGTAAGTAAGAATTTAGCACATAACTACACTTTCATTTGAAAATTTTGCGTTTTACATGGGCTCGTTCACGTATGCGAACGTTACTGTGGCACGTCTCGTTTCATCGGAACAGGACTTGATATAAAACTTATGGTAGGTTATTGGACTTGACATTGCAAGAGTTAGCGCGATCCTTTTCTGGACAGTTAACGTATTAACTGGCTGTTTCACTGGCATTGCACGTATTCCCGCGACACCTACAAAATTCACAGTGGTTTACCACCGTTACGTGCCACGTGAAACGGGGCTGGCTAGAATAACGTAAAACTCTGATATCTTTTGGGTGCGATTCGAAGGGCGAATGCGTGTATCCGTCGAAATCTTTCGGTCCTAAACTCTTTATCGATGCAGGGGGTCGCGCACCGGAAAGGGTACCAAACCCCGGATACGCGATATCGGTGGAACAGCGGTTGTATCGTGCGTGACTTCGCATGTTAAGTGGTCTAGCTATGTATGGATATACATATTGTATACATATTGTATATATATATATATTTATTCTGCAGGTCGTTTCATCTGCACCGCGCGTACAACACGGAAACAGTCCGCGGTGAACGGCCACAGATCAAAACAGATTGTTGGCCGAATCCGCGAAAACGAGAATTTGATGAATCAAAACCGTTTGTTCTTAAACGATTCGAGAGCCGCCGGTCTGCTACACATAAAACCAACGACGTACGTAACGGTAATTGAAAAGATCGTTGCGGAACGGTGTAACGATACGAAAGATTCTACAGTTTCTACTTACAAGTTAATTGTCAGTTCTACGCAAATGACTCCCTCCTGACTTAAGCATCGATTGCGCGGGGCTAATTTAATCATTACTCGCCGACGGAATGGCTTACTATGAACCCCTTCGTTGCAGTATAGATGGTTGACAGGGTATTGTTACTTTATGTGCATCACGGTCGGGATACGAGTTCGCGAACTATTTGGAATTTTCTGTTCAAATTGTTTCAAATTAACACGTAAAAATCACGGATTGTTTATTTCAACAATTGGGGGGTCACTGCAGGAAGGAGTTACAAAAATCCTAAGTTGATCGTGAATGATTAAGCAATGTTAAGTCCAGCCATCGTGCCACGCTACAGTCAGTCGCATAATTGATAGCACACACACATACACATACTTTAAAGTAGAATGTTGTTCCACGAATGACTCCAGAATATAAAGAGTGCTCATGCATGACTTTGCTCACCTTGTTAACGAAAGAATTGAACACGTTCACAGAAGTAGGTAAGCACGTACACAACGAACGGCTTGGCACACTGTAATTCAGAAGCGGGTATGAAAATTGGTGAAACGCTGATGACAGTTCTAGTCTCGCAGATCCTAGCGACGAAGAACTTCCGATTCGGTGGTCCCGTGGGACTATTACATCGCTATTTCGTTAAATCCAAGCAGACGAATAGCCTAAAGGCGATTGTTCACTTTGTTCGCCAGGGCAAGTGGCTCTGCACACAAAAATTTCATTCTTCGCGGCCTCAATTTCCTCGAGAGCAAGTAACACTTCCCTCCGGTTGAAGCACGTACTTTCTGCTACAAAGTGGCCGGTACGGCTACCTGTTTAAGAAGTTGAACGCGGAACGTTTGAAGAAAACCAGCCGGTGAAATAATTCGTTGAATTCCCGCGAGCAACGCAAGTTTCGGGCTGTGCGACTTTGTCGGGTAATTCCTCTAATTATTTCCTATGTTCGCCGGAAGTTCTACTATTGAATAGTTCTAGAGCCGTTAACTTGTTATTAGGTTCAACTTCTTTGGATCTTTCATCGTTACTCTTGTCAGAGTTGCAATTGGGATTGTTGGATAACGAAAGAATGTGTAAGCGGAGCGAGGGAGGGACTAATAATAAATTCGATTAAAACGTGTTTCGTTTCACATCCGGCGAAGGTGTAACGCATACATGAAAACAGTGGAGCAGTAATGCTCGCAAAAAATTAGATACACTTCTTTGGAGCGAGCATGGCCAACACCACGCATCAGTGACACCCGCAAAACCTCAACTGTGTGAACTGTACGGCGACACGCAGAACCTCGAAAGCCTCAAAGCTCTGATGAACTATGCACATTTGTCTCATTCTTTTTTGTGTATGTTTGAAATTACTTAACTTTGCTGACCGTGACGGGAGCCGCGGGAACACGTACCGTAATGTCGCGATCTAGCCTCGGGTGTCTCGAGATTCCTTCAACACCCTGAAATGGCGGTTCCTGAGGTCATTTGAAGCGATATTTTCCTTTTGTAAATTTCCGCCGAGGCTTTGTCTAGGAGTTATGTACGAAAAACACGGACCAATCAGAGCGCAGCTATCGTGAACGGATTCCGTTGGACGAGCCAGAGTCCGTCCGCTGTAGCTGCGCTCTGATTAGTCCGTGGTTTTTGTTGATAACTCCCAAACAAAAGGAAAATTTCACTTCAAATGATCTCAGGATCCGCCCATTTCGGGGAGTTGGAGGAGTTTTGAGACACCCTGTATAAATTAAAAATATTAACCTTCTGAGAAACGGCTGCTTCCAACTGTTAAATACTCGTTCGCAATCCGAAGGATAGTCGAGCTTTGTAGGTGTTTGCAAGTGTGTGCCGACAATAAATAAAACAAAACTAAGTCTCGAAGGACCACTTCAAATACTTGAAGACTATATTCGTCTGCGGACAGTGCTACAATTTCAAAAGTCTAGAGAACGTTTTCCCGTCACGGCGCAAGCTATTCTGACGTCCTTACTTGCTACTTAATTCTATCTTAACTAAACTGGGGGTGAACAAAATGTTCCTATCGGTGGTAAGATTGAGGAAGGGAGGTCAAAGTTTCCGCCCTTCTTGAGTTTTTTGGTAGTAGGGAAATTCTAGGTATACTCAGCTTTGACCGTTGACCGTGGCAGGCAATAAACCAGGATGAGCGTAGACCTTGGAAGGCATGCTAATATTGACGGGCTAAAGTAGGAAGATTTGAAAATCTGGCAAACAGATGTAGATAGTTAGTAAAACTGGCAATTAAAATTCGCGGGCCATTCATGGTTTTACAATTACGACGGTCACGCTCGGAAGGGACGGCTACAATGGTACGGTGAGGCGCGAGGGCCTTAATATTAAAAAAGGCCTAAGCCTACGGGAGGCCTGAACACAACTATATTAATTACTCTTTAATTCTTAGACATCCTGCAACGTAAAAATTAGCACAGTTTTCTTTTTATAGGCACTGTGAAACGTTTGATTTCTCTCTGTTTAGCAGATGTATTTCTGCAACCCTTTGATTATGCGCTGAATTCTGCATCTATTTTGTTGTTCCATACGAGATGTCCGATTTTAGAATGTCGATCTTGTAAAACGTTTGGATCAATAAGTGCTATTACAGTCTACAGGTTAATTACATAAGAATTTGTGGTAAAAAGCTAATCCTTAATATCCTACCGTCAATTTTAATTTAGATGTCTAATTTTGAATAAAATAAATTTTAAAATGTATTTTAACGTCAATCAATGCGACTTTTTTGTATCTTTTACGTAGAAAATAAAATGTGGTGATTAATAACCGTAACAATCTTATAAAGGAAAAACATGAATGACCAGAGAATGAAATTTTTATCGTAACGCGATCAAGAGACTTGAAATTCGTTCATACAGAACACGTTGATTACAATTGTGCTCACGTTGATGAGTAAGTTAATTTCGATGAAAAAGTCGCGTTCGTAACACAGCAATCAACGTGTTGACGAGGTCAAAAAAGAATTCATTAAACGAAGACCCGTCACTTGAGCCATCGAACAATTAAATATATCTCATTATTCGAGCCACTCAAACGCACATGAATAACAACTATTGAAATCGCTTCAATGGACATTCCATTTGAATATAATGGCAAAACTGGTCGGTGGAGCTCCATAAATCAGAGAACCGATATGGAACAAACAAATACAGCTTCCGGATCGGATAAACGGGAAAATCAAAAGCAAACAAATCTTACGATCACCGGATACATTTCCACCGAGCCATTAATGCTCTTTCACTGTTCATTTTCAGTGAGTGTTTCTCACGTTGCGAGAAAAAAATGTTCAGTTCATTAAACTTGATACACGAAACGTTGAACCGTAACACGCTGCACGCTAACTGATGCATTCGGATACTTTCCGACTAATGATATTATTGGCCAGTAACGTCGAAATTCAATCGTCATAATATTAATGAGGAGTTTCGCGGAGAAGCGCGAAACAGTAAACGCATTGGAAGAATTTAAAAATATTTTTATTTATATTTTTGTATGAATTTATATTTTAGCCCAGTTTGTCGGAATTCAGGTAGATTATTTTCATTCTGTACGAAGAGTTGTTTCGCAGAAGCTGTTGTCTTAACCTTGAGAACACTCTCTGTATTAAATTCTCTGAACAAGCACTGTTCGTTCAAACTGAATCTACAAGCCTTACACTCCAACGAAAACTGGCGGACTGCTTGCGTTTGTAGAACGAAAATTCGTTTGCAAGAAAATGACGAAACTAACCAGCTACCTTGATGTCTGTTTACCAACCACTTTTCGCCGCACAATTAGCTACCCTCCTCAAATGATGGAACGCTTTCTTCCGTGGAATCTCTGTAGAAACACTTTCCGACCTCGAATCGGCTGATTTCCGGAGCACACTCGGAAGAGTTGGGCTTCGCGGGGCCAAGCCACGAACGAAATGTAAAAAATGCCTGGGGGACCAGTCGTCAGGCTGTGTCCCGTCTGAAAAGGCTCGGGTGCAGCGCCAAAAGGATCAGAACAGTAGCCAATTCGGGCCAGTTCCGTTGCCATTCATCCCGGGCGAACAGCTCCCGCAATAAACACGGCTCGCGCTTTAATTCTGCAAGGGCTGCGCCAAGCATCCGCGACCCCTCCCCCCCCCCATGATCTTAGCCGATTCCATGCATACGTAAGAAGTATTGGCAGACGCCGCATGCGAGCGACGCGGTTAACTCTTTGCAACTGCTCCCCGCAGACCCATTTATCGATCCCGGTGCCAAACGAAAGGTTTCCATTAACCGCGTACCAAGGCGTACACCTATATTCTACATACATATACGCAGCGCCGCGCCGCGCCGTACAACTGTTTCATCGGCATGCATTTACCGCATTTACCGCGTACACCAGCTACCACCTAGCGATAGCACCGAGATCCGCTGATCTGATTAGGGTTTATACAAAAACCGGTTTTCGAATTCTACAGAGTGCACCTGCAAACTTTACCGGTTTGCGAATTAATCCTTTTTGCAGAGCTTAGTCCCTTTTCAACCCTCCAAAGTATATAACCCTTCTTCAAATCAAATTCATCATTTTTCAACTAAAGTTTTTCTACAAATCTGTTGGCCTAGGCTACTTTAACGAAAACATCCGATGTAGAGTTATTACAGTTTTCATTCGATACAAGGCGAAAATGAGGGTACTTATTTGCCTTGACATTGTCCTCGAGAGGGCCGAGAGTTTAGAAATAATCATAAAGTGCTCGTGCAGTGATATGTCTCATTGGAAAAGGATAGAATATGATAGAAATTACAAAATTAGCAATCCGTGGACAAACAATATGTCAAATACGTGGACAAATAACTCGTTGGGACGTTGAAAGAAACTCCACCGAAATAGAAAATTAGCGAGAAAGTCCGCTTTATATTTGACTCTTGCGTATAAAAAAGAAAGAGATACCTTATGTGTCGACTGCTCGGAGAACTGCCACGATGAAAAATTATCAAATAAAAATGCAAATATCCCCGAGTTGATCGATAAACAGATCGGCAAAAAAATTGAATCTGACGGACGCCGCCCTTAATGGAAGTTCTCTCGGTCGGGGCAAAGACGAGTTAATTAATGCTCTCGGTATTCCGTTTGATGAGACGCAGCTCGTCAGAATTAGCGCCGACGGTGGCCGCTCGATCCCATCGCTACTCCAACCCCCCGTTATTGTGGCGAGCCAATTGCCATCTAGGAACGGGTCCCTCAGCGGGAAGGCGGACCAGCTACTTACGAGTACGTTAGCTATTGTAACGTAACGGCGATCGTCTACCCTCGCTTGCATCCCCGCGCATTACGTTGCCGACGAATCAATAATACCTACGCATACGCGTCGCCCTCGCCTTCCGCATTCTATTTTTATGGCCGCGGTGGTGCTCGACCGGCCGCATCTTCACGCTAATTTATGCAAAACACCGCTCGAACCAAACGGCCGTTAGCCAGCGCCGTTGGGGGCTTGCGGGGGCGGTTACTGGTGGGGGCGGGATCGGGGAATGAACCTGATTCCGTGACCTCGGGATCCCCGGAACGCTATAAATCACGGATAACGATTGGCAACGGGGAATCCTACGAGTATCCAGTAGTGTTTCCGTCGGGCACGAGCCGCGATCGTGAACCGCATCGTAAGAATCCTCGGTGAATTACGGGGCCGGCCGTTTCGTTGCCGTTGCCCCCTATTTTTGGAGAAGACAAGATGCCGGTTGATGGCCAGATTTATTATGCGAATACCGAAGTCGATAGTAACGAACTTGTTGCTCGTTGTTCGGAAAAAGATTGTAAATACAACGACCGGCCACGAGAATATTCGAACACCTAAGCAATCTCATTTTCAAGCTGCTTTAACTCATTAACCCCTCGCCCGAACAAATTTTCTTGATGGTTACAATGATACCAGTTGCATCTAGTAATTTCTTAGAAGCAAGAAGAAAATGTTTATTGCATGTTTACATTTACTTTAATGCTTTGGATTTTTAACGACGATTGTACAGTTGAACTTGAATTAAAAATCGCTGGACAAATTTTCCTCCGTATTTTCATTGTAATGTTCTAATTCTTCGTGCGACTAATTACAATTTGAAAGATGAATATTTACAATGCGAGTTTGTAAAATTACAGCTGTTATTTTTCACTTCTCACGTTCTCTATTTCTCCCCAAACCCCTTTTATCCGCGCGCAGACCGTATAAATTAATTTCGGAAGGAAATTATAGGATTTTTTACGTAATTATGAAATACGAATATCTGTCCGACGGCACTAAATTCGTGGGTTTCGCGGTCGCGTAGAAATTATTAGATAACAACGTTAAATAAAGCGTCGCGATGCCGGATAAATGCAAATTCGGTTTATCTGTAACGGCTTATTGCGTTCTTTATTTCCGTTGGCGTCCGAGTTTTCTCTAATAACAATTTCGCCATCGTTAAACAATAAATCGTGGATATTCCCGGTTAAAATCCAAAATTTTCCTTCTGTTAATGTTCAAATTTCTCTCGTCATAATTTACAATGAAACAATGGAAAATCTGCATAAGAGAATTTAAGAGAAATCGTTTTTACTCTTAAAACAGGAGCGAACATCGAATTATAGTAAAGTTGCGATCTAGCTCCCTCGGAGCTCTACAATCTAAGCATACCTCGCGAGGGGCAAAGATTAATTCGAATCCGTAGTATGAACCACTACTAATCCAATTACAAAACTTCTTTATTTTTCATTATTTTTTTATGGGACTTTCGCCAATTTATTTATGGCATTTTTATGATTAATATGACACTAAACTCGATATAATTTCAGCTATACTTAGTGGTTCACTTATTTATGGCATAGACAACTGGTCCCGACAGGTCGACTCGCACTGTTCGCCTGGTGGGCAATTTCAAATTTTAAATTCTCAAATTTTGAAACTTTCAAATTCTCAAATTTCAAATTTTCAAATTATGAAACTTTCAAATTTTCAAATTTTGAAACTTTCAAATTCTCAAATTTCAAATTTGAGAATTTTCATATTTCAAATTTCAAATGTGATGCGTGTCGGCTTCCCACGATCCAATCGGCCCCAAATTTTTTCGAGATCATTTTCTCAACATTTGTCAGAATTCTGGGGGGTGAGGCAAAAAAAGATATTTGCACAAAAAATAAGATCGACTCTTGTGTTTACATGCGCTGTCCTTTCTACGCGTGGTACTGTTCCATTGTACTTTCAGCGCGGTCGAAGCAGTCACAAAAAAGTAGCTTGCCTTCACGATCTCTGTCCCTGCTCGGACCAAACGATGGGAGCCAGTTCGCGACTATACTGTATTTATAATCACTAAATAGTGAGTTGGGAAGATCTCTGAATTGTTTATGCTAAATAGAAGCGACGATGCAGTTGAAAATTTCGTTGGTTGTTGCTGGACATTCTATGTGTGATATTACATAGTGAAATGCAAAAGGTATGTTCATTATGCAACCGTGTTACTAAAAAATCCGTTGGGCATGCAGTTAAAAGCGAAAAATGTTACGGCGCTCTCATGCTAAATAGTTTGTATCCCGGGGTGATTGTATATTACTGAATTCGAAAGGTGAACGTAACGGTGTCGCGAGCATTTCCAAAAAGCACTAACCATTTTTTCCGCTCTTTTTTTCGCGCAAATAAACTTTACGACCAGAAAACAATGGTGAACGTATCACGTAAGAATTACAATAAAATCGCGCAAAAATCCGAGCAATAGAGTTTTATGGAGCGATTCCGGAGTGAATACGTGGACGCCATGCGAAAACAGAGGCGGAAAAAAAAATATGGGGAAAAAACAATCGCGGCAGATAGCTACAAGCTAATGTGAACAATTCTTTCGCCGATACAGCCGCACGCCACGTTCTCGCTCGATTTATCAGGACTGTTTGAATTCGCGTCGTTTTATGAACCGTAAAATGGCCGCTGCTTCTCTGTCGACCGAGGAACATTAACCAGTCAATTAACGAGACGGGTGGCAATCGACAGCAAAAAGTAAGTGGCCGTGCTTGCGTCCGAGGCGACAGGTCAATCCGCTTGTCTATCGGCAAATAACAATGCATTTAGCCGGACGTGTTTCTACCTGGAATTAATCCGATTAGACGCTACAGGCTGTCCCAACAATGTTGTTCTTCCTTGAAACGGGTGACTCCTGAGATCATTTGAAGTAACTTTTCCCTTCCGGAAAATATTCTCCGCGGTTTTTACGTGGAATTATATTAACGAAACATACGGACCAACCAGAGGTCCGCGGACGGCTACAGCGGACGAATTGCGTTGAACGTGCGGTTGGTATTGACCGAGCTAGCGTCAAAAGACGCGAAACCTGAAACCTAACATACCCGAAAAGTCTACGTTGAAATTCGATATTTCTTTTTCGCCAGACCCGATTACATTCCATCGTACGCTAAATGCATTAAAACCGAAATGCTCTTAAAATGAATTCATAAAACCGGGATCGTTTAGAAAATCAAATTACGAATGACGGAATGAAAAACCATTAATTAGTATTTCCCAATGTTCTGAATAATTCGTTCGGCATTTGCATGAATTCTAATCGGCGGGAGGTGGGGGGCGGGGGAGTGGAAAAAGAAATATTCATCGTGATTCATTTCGCGCGAACCGACACGGCGGCGGCGGCGCGGCGGCGGTGGTGGCGTCGCGTCGCAGCGTCGAATCAATGAGACGAAAATTGAATTTCAAGTCCCATAAAAAATGGTGCTGCGATAAAACCCGAAAGAAGGTCGAATCTCGGTGGCGATCCTTCAAGAATAATAAACGGTGCACCGTTTAAGGTCAACTTTTTCCTTCGCCGAGGCTGCTTCGGCATGCAGCAGGGAGCGAGGGAAATTTGTCATAAATCTGGAATAACTTCCATCCGAGTTTCGAATGCATACGGAACACTTGGGAAGACCCCCGGGGAGGTAGGGGACGTCTTCCAGTATCCTCGGAACCGGGTTACAGGTTCCCGCAAAACCGGTCTCGAGGAGTCTTTGTCTCTATCCCAGAAAAATCAGAGACACGAGACAATAGAAGATGAGCGGGACGCATACAAATTCGTGGTTTATAACCGAGAACCCTCCGTTTCCCTTTTTCCAGGAGGACTCGAAACCTCGCAAGGATGCGGGACCGGCTATCGTGGTACATGGTCTTCCTGATCCTGCCGACAATTCTTCTGGCCAGGTCGCTCGATAAAGGTAAATAATTTTCTCGAGGCATTTAACCTATCCCCCTTTATTCTCTGTTCCCGGCGAGGATATCAGTTTTTCTTCAAACCTCTGCCTCCTCCGCCTCCTCCTCCTCCTATTCCGCCTCCTTCTCCCCGTGCCGATCCTGTTTTCTTGACACAATTCCCGGACCTCCCATTCTATTTCGAAAAATAGCCCGGGCTTCGAATATCATACGGTACACCGTTCCCGATTTAATCAATAATTCTTCGATCCTGCGCGCGATATTGTAATACAGGGTGGTCGGATAGTCGCTCGCGCGCTATAAATTTTGTTTCGCCTGCGCGGCTCTTTTTGGATATTGAGTTTGTTTTCCACCGATAGCAGTTTCGCAGGGTTTCCTTCATTTTTCGCTGAAATACAGTGTAGGCGAAAATTGAACCACGGGGTCATGTTTCGAAAAATCTATATTTATGTAGTTTATCGAGAGAGAGAGAGAGAGAGTCCTAAAAATCTCAAGAAGTTCATGATTCAAACATTACGTTTGATAAAACAGCAAAAAACATTCATGTCCTTAACACTAGGTTTACAGGACCTGTCAAAATGTCGGGTTCTAATATTTTTAATATTACGAATATTGAGATTGTGAAGATGCATTCACGAGGAGTTATAGAACCAATTTATTTCTTTAGGTATACAGGGTGTCCAAGAATTCCTTCAACTCCCGGAAATGGGGGGTTCCTGAGGTGATTTGAAGCAACATTTTCCGTTTGCAAAATATCCACCGAGGCTTCGTTTGGGAGTTATTAACAAAAAACACGGACCAATCAGAGCGCGGCTACAGCGGACGGGCTCTGGCTCGTCCAACGGCAACGTGACGCTCAGCGGGACCTATCGCCGAGCTGGAATCCGTTCACTAAAGCTGCGCTTTAATTGGCCCGTGTTTTTCGTTAATTACCCCCAAACGAAGCCGCGGCGGCCATTTTTGCAAAGCAAAATGTTGCTTCAAATTACCTCAGGAAGTTGAAGAAGATTTGAAAGAATTTTGGGACACCCTGCATATTATAAAAAATATGGTTAAAAATTTGGATGAACTCATTTTTGATATTCCTATAACAATGTTATCTCTATAATATACCCATAATTTCTTCAACAATCTATGATTGCGTAAATATTTTCTGCCAGAGATAGTATTTGTTGAGTTAAGTACAATATGTGTAATCACTAAAAGTAATTTGTTTAATCAGTCATATACTCGTTGTTTTAAATAACATTTCTCCATCGTTCTCGTACTGGTTTGATGTTCTTTCATTGTAAAATGTGCCTGACTTTTGTTCGAAAAATGAGAACTCAAAAGATTGGAGCTTTTTTTCAATTTCAAAACCGTCTTTCGCACTGTGGAATTGACACAGCAATCTCTTCAAACATGTCACAAATATTTTTTACGGGATCTGTAATATGTGTTCCGCTATGAAATTCGAACATCATACTCACACGCAGGTGGTATCTGTCGATGTTCATTTCGAATTTTATTTCGAAGCAACGTAATTTGACCTAGCTAAACAATTTTTGTTGAAACAACAAATATATTTTTGATCAAATGATATTCTAATCAACGCATTTTGTCAATGAATTTTCAGTTTCTTGATTGTATTATCGTAAACGTTGATTTTTTTACTTATTCATGTTCCTGATTTAAAAGATTGTTATCTCCGTTTTATAGATCTTTTTACCATCAACGAATAGTACGTTAACTAATCATCACATTCTGACCAAAAATCATACAATGGTACCGCTAATAAGTTATTTTTTCCACAAATATGAGAGGAATATACGAAAGTCGCATTGATTGACGTTGACATAAACTTGATTTAAAACTAAAATTAGACATTTAAATTAAAATTGAGCATATGATACTAAGGATTAGCTTTGCACCTCAAAGTTTTATATGTATAATAAACCTATGGTAATAGCATTCCTTGACCAAAACGTTTTATAAAATTTGCATTCTGAAATCAGACGTTTTATATGCAACAACCTAATACAAACGAACTACAAAATTCTATTACGAATACCATGATACGACTGAAACTATGGTAAGCAGTTGCAGCTCGCTTTAAAATTAGGAATTCCTTCTATTTTTTCATTAAATCGCCGAGCTTCCTCGTATATCACTAGCGTTGACACAGGCACTTGTTCATCTAAACGCTGCAGAAACTTTGAGGAAAAACAAAATATAAATATTTATTTATGTGAGAGAGCGTGTGTGTGAGAGAGAGAGAGAGAGAGAGAGAGAACGAGATTAAAATGAAGGCTACTACGATTTCAAATCATACGACCGTAGTCACTTCGAGCGAAGGCACTAGGTACCGCTTTTATCTGTCGCGGGCAATAAATAAACGTTATTGTACGCTGCAAGGAGTCACAGGATGCTTCGAACGACGAAAAAAGAGATGGAGAGGAGGAAAGGGGGAGAGATGAAGAAGAAACCGTCGAAAGCTCGCTAACCTCGCGAAAAATCCCTCTAGTGCGCACTTGCTCCCCCACTCAAAAGTGGCTGTGAATTGGGAATACTTAAAGCGAGAAGAAAAGAACATGATCCTGGCCAACTAACTGGTCGAAGAGAAGTAGGAGCACCTTTCCTCCAACCCAGTAGCCCCGGTTCTTGTCTCGTTGTATAAGGTTTCGCATTGTCTCGCGGAAACAAAAGGCAGGTAGCTTATGCCCTGCATTCAAAAGCTCGCAAAGTTCAGTCTCAAGTGCTTGTCTTTGGCCCAGGCCCTGCTACCTTCTCCCCTGTTCCAGTGCTTCTCTATTTCTCAATTTTCTCTCTTTCCGTTTACGGATTTCTGTATCCATCGCCCGCCTCCCAGTCCACCCCTTCCCTCTCTCCAGTCCTCGATTCCGCCATCTGACCCTTCACTCTTCGCCCTTCAGCCTTCACCCCATCCGCCTTGCGTTAAATCTACGCGCCGCCGTGTGCTCCGCGGAGTTTCCTTACTCCCCGGTATTTCTTTTACCAAAACACTCCAGTTACTTTCGAATTACCTTCCCCAACCCCGTTCATCCCTTCCGGCTACCCCTTCTCTCTCTCTCTCACGCGTCAAACTGCGCCTTCCGTCTACCCCTCGAGCGCCCACCCGAAAAACTTCGCCCGTTCTATTCCGCGCTCCCGAACCTAATTAATTAATATTAAGTGCGCGGGAATAAGTTTTTTGACCGGGAACAGGAACACGCACCGGTACCAAAGAAGCGGTCGAGAAGTTTGACTTTGATCGTTTCCACCGTGCGCTGATTGCCAAAGAAACGCTCCCCCGCGAGTTTCAGTGAAATTGGCCTTTCGGTAGTTATGCCGCAAGAAGTGTCGCGTAAAGGTACATAACTTCGTTTTATCTTGTGGACCGAGGGCTTAAGTCGGAAACAGTGTAGTCGCTACACGGTTGCGAGCTGAGGAAGGATTAAACGCTGCTGAAACCTCGCTAGTAGTTTGCTCGTATCCCCACCATCGCGCAGTGATTCGGAGTAGCCAGAACACGGACTAAATTCAGTGAACGCCGTTCGTTACAAATGGGACAATTTTTATGATTACCTGGGTCGTAGAATTTAATTTTGGTATTGTTTTTTTTTCAAATGAAAAAATAACTCATACATCTACCCTCGTATGGGTGATCTTAACCTGACACACTGAAATTTTGGGATCTAATTCAGAATGTGATTCTACGTAAATAATGTCATGTAAACATACTCCCGGAACTAAATAGTTGAAGAATTGTTGTTTACAAGTTTCATAAAAAAAAAACAATAAAAAATTAGAAAAGTTGCAATCTTTCGCTTCGTGTACATTAGTGTGAGTTTCGCCGATACTCGACCCCTCGCTGGCCCTCCACGAGTGGTGGGGATAGAATTTTAACAGTTACGGTAGAGATCATCGCGACTGTTACGGAGAGAACACTGCAGCGCACTTAAAGGCTAGCTTGAAACAATTACAACTTAACGCGATCTAAAAAAGGCTCCCTATGCTGAAGTGTACGCTTCTCTCCCATGTTTCATATGAGAAATATAAATATCAATCCTTCCCAGTCCCTCTCACACACGAAGATCTCACAGTTCACCGGACGTGTTCTCTCTGATTGTTTCAGACCGGCGTGTACCTTACAGCATACCGTCAGACTGGAAGACACTGTGGTTTAGCAATTTCGAAGAGCTGCAGAGAGTGAACGAAGCGAACGACAACAACACCGTGTCCAACGTGACGGTACAGTTAGGCGGGAACGCCTTTTTGCATTGCAAAGTTCGCAATATGGCAGAAAGAACGGTGTCCGACGCCGAGGTAAGAACGCCCTGTCCTCAACGGCGCGGCGTCGGTCTCTCGCAGCTTTTGCGGGTCCCAGACGGCCGTTAGAGAGAACTGCGATTTATCACCCCACGATATTTCCGTCGGACAAGAAGACTGATTAACGATTGCGTGGCTGTTTCAGATATCCTGGATACGGCGGCGTGATTTCCACGTCCTGACCAGCTCGATGTTCACGTACACGAACGACGAACGGTTTCAGGTGCTGCATGCCGAGGGTTCCGACGATTGGACTCTGCAGATCAAATACGTTCAGGAAAGGGACAACGGGACGTACGAATGTCAGGTAATTCTACGGAATCTCTCACAAGTAACACTAAGTAACACTAAGTAACGTACTTATTAAACACTGAAAAATATTAAATACGTGTTCTTTTGTTTCGGCTAAGTACGCTTTTTAGGGGAAGAAAGCACCCCTCAACCTCCGGAGATGGAAACGTTTCTTGCTAATTATTTCTTAAAGGAAACAGTTTCTGAAAAAAGTGCTAGATCCAGAGTTCTACACTTCAGAATGATGCACTTTTGATGGCGTCCTTGAAATCGACCTTGAGGTCGATTTTCAAGGTTAATTAAATTTGGAAATAATAAGCCGGACTTGCCGGACGTTAAGCGCATCCTGTATCTATAATCAGTAATTTTATGCGATGACTCTAAATTTGTCTTCAGAATTGATTTGTTGCGTTATTTTCCCAAAAAAATAGACTCAAAATAGAAAAATATGAAGGAGAAAAAAGTTTTGTAAGTAACTTCAGAATAGAAGTAAAGATAAGAAAACATAAAATGTCACTCTAATTGTAAATTGAACGTTTCATTCATGCTATATTAGAAATTTTCATTTATTTTTTATTTTTATTGCTACTCTGAAGTTATCCACAATACCTTTGACTCTTGGCTGAGGGGTGATTTCTACCCCTAAAAAGCGTATTTAGCCGAAACAAAAAAACACGTATTTAATATTTTTCGATGTTTAATAAGTACGTTAAATTTCATTCAAATCAGTGAATATCAGTTGCGTAGTGTTACTTGTCAGAGCCATCGCTAACTGCCGTTATAAAATTAGAATAGCCATGCTCTCGATGCTCAGGAAGCTTTCACGGTGCCTCGTGGCGTCGGTAATAAAAAATATCAGCTTATGATCGTTAGGAAGTTATTTCATGCGACTAGTCGATGGTAACGACCGCCCTTTACGACATCCCGTCTGTTTTATAGTTTTCGAATGATTATAGACCTGGCATGCCTCGAATTCGTACCGTTTAATGAAGTGCCATGGTGATTTCAAACAGAACACAATGTATCGAGATCGTAAAACTGTTTTATTTCGATCAATTGAATTCAGGCTAATTCGGTGTGGATCGTCGTGGTTTATTATACAGGGTGAGTCACGTAAGACAAGCCACCTGAATAACATTTCTTGAGATAGGAAGAATTGTTTCAGGCAAAACTTGTTCGGTTTCGAGGGGCCGACTTCATGGTGTTGTGCATAACCTTTTTAAGGTAGAGATGCTTCGGAGATTTGAAAGTCAAGGTGTTTTAAATGGGACCACATATTTTTGAACTCGTGCGGTTTTACTCATTCTAGGTCATCCAAGATTATTTAAGGTCATGTACGTAAAAAAGGATGAAAAATTCACTGTGAATGCTCACGATGCTTACGTAATGGGATATTCTCAGCTTTATTAATGAAATATTCTCAGCTTTATTAATGAAATCAAGCTGATTTATTATTAGCTGTCTCGACTGCTTGACGTTAATAAAATCCGGATAAGAGAGTTTTCACAAAAAATAAGTAACCGTTCAGCGACAATTTCTGTAAATTACTTTTTCAAAATATCAATTTATTCGAATATTGGAAAAATTTTGTGGGAAATTATTGTATTTTTAATTTGTAGACTTCGATATGGATAATGGAAACCTACACAGGCATTTAACAAATTTAACATTACCTTATATACCGGTTTTGTACTGTTACAGGTCTCAAGGAGTACAGGGATATTATCACACCTTGTCAATCTAAACATAGTAATACCAGAAGCATTTATATTAGGGAGTGGCGAACATCATGTCGATGTGGGATCCATTATAAATCTCGTGTGCATAATAGAAAAGGTAAGAAACTTTTTGAATCATCTGAACTTATTCTTATACATTTAAATATAAAATCATAAGCGAATACGAGATACATAGTACTTTATGCAAACTTGAATAAAAAGTACAGAATATAATATTTTATCCACATATTAATTTTTGAGAAAACCGTATGAAAATCCATCGAATATACGTAGCATTAAATAAAAATAAGAAAATCTCTATCTCCTCTTCTCCGTTTGAAGTTCGATGCCGCTTAGTGCCAGAGCGAGAGGGTATGTCATATTCTATTTTACGGTCTGCCGGACAACTTTACGGGACCTACAGTATTCGTGCAGTATACAAAGTATTCGTACACCTTTTAAAACCGAATAACTTTCTCAAATTCGACCCAACAGCTTCAGTTTTTTTAAGACGTTAGAGGGATTAGTTTACCAGCTAATGTGTAAACAATTTTTTTTAAATTGTTATTGGTCGCAATTTCGGAGGGAAAAAATGAAGGTCATGATTTTCAAATTTTTTATCTGTGCCCCCCCCCCCCCCGTAACGAAAATTTATAAGGTGCCTTTGGTAGATATAAGTAAGTTATATAGAGGTACAAGTTTCATCGAAATCGATCAAGATTGTTATGAAACATAGATGATTGAAAATATCAAAAATTGTAAGAATCAGCAAACTCCAAATTCAAAAATTTTTACAATGCCCATAGCTTTTTTATTCGTCAACCAATTTCGATGAAACTTTGTACATACATAATAACCTACTTCGATTTACAAAATACACATTTGAAATTTTCATTACAGGCACAGACAAAAAATTTAAAAATCGCGACCTTTACTTTTTGCTTTGCAAATGGGACCAATGATAATTTTCAAAAGCAATTATTTACACATTAGCTAGTAAACTAATCGTTCGAATGTCTCGAACAAACTCAATCTGTTGGGTCAAATTTTGAAAAAGTTATTCGTCTCTAAAAGGAGTACAAATACTTTGTACACCCACTCTATAAGCTCCCCGCCGCTCAGGACAATGTCAATCCGAATACGTTCCTTCATCCGCAATACGTCGGAAGCCGTCCCGTGTCGTCGTCTTGTATCGAACGAAAAGCAGTGCAAGGGTTAAAGGAAATGCAAGAAACACGTCGAGTTTTCGAAAATGAAAGCCCAGAATACCGCCCTAAGCGAGGCGAAACAACCGGAAACAAGTGGCCCGTGATTCATCGCCGTGGAGAGACACGATCGCGTGAAAATATTCCCGCGAATCCGGACGTCGAAAACCCGGATCCCAGACGTACGCCGAGAGAATAATCTCGACTAGAGTATATTCGCGTAACGGCAGCATTTAAAGGGAGAGAAATCTGGTCGGCGCGTACAATAAATATCCCGGCCATTGAAACATCTCGTAAATCGCGAAATCTACATCGCCCTCGAATATCTCGAACGAAATTCTAAAGTGAAAATGAACACACGAGCGTGCGATATCTTTTATCACTGGGACGGCGCGACGCGGCGGCGCGTTTCTCGGAAGGAGTTTCTATATCGCGCACAATAAATATCCCGTCTATTTACGCGTGCCTCCCCATTGATACATAATAATCGTGTCGCGCATACGTCGCGGAATAAAGCCACGCGGCACGGAGTCCATCCGCTTAACGAAGGTACATAGAAACGCACAGCTTGCAGTTCGTGCGAACATTGAATGCGCCTTCGCGAACGTACGGCGGAAAAACCTCTGGTGAAATAGGCGCGGCTTAGTCACGAATACAAGAGTGGAAGTGCATTAAAGCGGCATTGCTGCCGCTGCAAACTCGACACTATCGGCAAACGAAAATAAAGTGTGGCGTTCCTTTTTTTTCTCTCTCTCTTTGCTCCCTCTCCCTTTCGCTCTCCCTTTTTCCTCATCTGCGCTTCGCGGCTTGCCTTCTCTTTACCTAGACGCGTCGCCGCCGCGCCGCGGACAAAGAGGAAAAGAGGAACCCATTTCGAAAACGTCTAATATAAGCGAAGGATGGAAGCACTCTTCGATATCGCGGAAATACGCTCAGGAATTCAACCGCCCGCCGAAATGATAGTATTACGAACAATACGGCTTCCGACGACCACACGCTACGAGAAGATAGGGTATTCATAAGTATATTGAATAACGCTGTAAGCTGCCTTATATAACGTGTTCGCAGCACTAATAACGCACAGACTGTCAACACAATAAACGGTTCCGCGACACGGGGAAAAATAAAGCGATAAAGCCGCGCCCGATTTTTTTAAGCTAGAAACTCGCGAGCTCTTGACGGGTTGCATATCTTGAACACTGAGTTTACACTGGATTTACGTATCCATTACTGTAATTAGTAGACGGCGGCTCTTTATGCATTTATAGCAAAATTGAGTATATAAAAATCGAAGTAATTGAAAAATTTTAAAAATTGAAGATGTCAATATATAATTTCTCCTCTATTAAGATCATTACGGAAAAAAAGTAAAATTCAATTTAGTTTCTATTTCTTGCAATCGGTATAGAAAATTTTTATTTTGCATAAAGATCCGCAGTCTACTAATTCGTAAATCCAATAATTCGTTATTATTCGTACGTCTGACATTTATATGCAATGACTTTTTATTCTCCGTTGAATAATTAGAATTTTAGGGCATATAGGTGTGGCCGGACGGGTGGTACAAACGGATATTGGATGCTTCTACATGTAAAAATAAATCGAAAGAAAGGAATAACATTTTTTCGTTTGACGCCTCGTTTTCGAGAAAATCCAGTTTAAAGATCCTCGTCGGGTTCGCGTGCTGCAGTATACGCGGCAAGTAGAATTGGTCGGCCATGATCAGACGCGTCAGACCATTCCTATCTAATAGCACGTGTATTTTATGCATTTTTGAAGTCCATTTTATCGAAAACGCGGAGTTCAACGAAAAAATGTTATTCCCTTTTTATCGACTTATTTTTACATGTAGAATCATTCCCCGTACATATTTTGTATAAATGAAAGGAAATTTTATTAAAAATTTTCGCTTAACTATTAGTATTTTAATGAAGTGGCCGGATAATGGAATTTTCGGACAATAGAGCAATTACTTACTTTTGCATTAAACTTCACTTTATTCAAGTAGAAACGAACAAAATTGACAGTTTCTTTCAACGTCTAAGTGACCAATATCTTTTTAGCCGCTAAGTCACATAAATTTTTTATTGCCTGTTGTGCCTCAAACCATCGAAATCCTTTTTCAAATGACTCAAATACTTCTACATGAGTAGGCACGACCTCATGATTACCTTCGTTTGCTGCTCCTGTTTGTGAATTTATGTTATCTTCATCGCTACTGTTGTCTTCATCGCACCGAAACCATTGCATTACATCACCGCTGTCACAATCACATCCTGGTATATTACATCTAAATACATTGTACGTAAACGTCGCTGCGAAACGTTGTGCGGATAATAGAACGTCTGTATATTAGGGTATTCGGATAATGGGGGTACGGATACGGGAGTTCCTATTGTACATTATAACGAAACGTAAAAGATTTGCGAAATGAACAACTCCTATTCACACAGGCACAGAACTACTCGATGATCGTAAAATATTAATTATCGGAGCAGTATGTCTCATGATTAATTTGCATAATTAAAGTCCTACCATTTCTTGTAACTCGGTGTGATGGCAAATATGCATAGTCGAGGCGCGGGGGCTGTAGCGAAACTGATAAATTGTTCTCGAATAATGCACACAGAGATATGGAAACAACGTGTTTCGTAAAATCTGCCCGGCGACTATTAACTACAAAAACGTAGCAATTAACAACTTGAGAATTTATGCTTTTATTACGAAAAGTTTCAGAAATCTCACGGCGTAGGTCCTGTGATTTTCTCCGCCACGTTAGTAAATATGAGATAGGAAGGATTGATGTTGGGAAATTGTACAAATTTTGAAACAACATTAATTGAAGGAGGCACTGTTAATATCAACTTTGCGGAGAACTGCGCGAACCTTCGCGACATTTCTGAAAGACAAATCGCAGAAACAGGAAACGACCTTTGAGTCATTTCTCGCGAGCTTCTGGCTGCTTGAAATAATTGAATTGGTTTCGCACGTAATTCAAACAGAAGATCAAAAACTACCGGAAAATGAACAGAAACATTTAAGAGTGTTTATTTCTAACAATCCATTACTTTGCACCAGTGGCAGCTCGTGGCTATAATTAGTGGGGATGCTGTTTTAAAATTGTGTGAAAGGGGAATGGCTACTGACATTAAGCTTAAGGATTATACATTGTATAAGTATAAAGAAAGAATTAAAGAAAGTAGGACTCATTATATTAAATGTTATCGATAATATCAAGTGGAAATAGGGGTGCTGCAGTTCCACAGTGCTTATACGTCACTGCTTTGAACTACGTAAGTACTGCAAATCGTTTGTTATTCAATTGAAGTTATTAGTAGTGTGTCAACTGCGGGTTTTGTGCTTTCATGACCAATAAACTACGGATCTTTACGCGAAACAAAAAGTTTCCGCATCAATCGTAAGACACAGGAGTTAAATATAAATTTATAGTTTTCACTTCTTTAAAATTTTCACTGGTTTCAATTGCACTTAATTATTTTCGTTACGAATCCACAAAATCCGGAGTCTAATGTAAAAATTAATGAAATATAAAGTGGTAAAAATTTATGAATACTCCTGTATTCTTTACAACTAATTATGCGATTGTTTCTAAGATTTTCATCTTGCATAAAGGGCTACAGTTTATTCATGTCTAGACAGGTGGCCCTAGTAATCTCCAGACGTTTTCAATGCCATTCGAGTTGGGCAAATTGTCTGACATGGAACTGAACCAATAGTAATCAATAGTAAGATATCGTATCATAATAATAAATCAATTGGTGCGCAGACTTGGCCATCGACGTGTTCAACAACAATGTGGACAGCCAATGACAATTTGCCATTTATGGCACTAGTACAAGTGTGAAATGTTTCCGTGTGCTTCTAGTTCAATAGCTATGGGATTGTGATTCCATTTGAACTGATTAAAGCGGTACGCAACTTTATCGGCTTCGAAAAAATGGAAAAAGGTTTTTTTATTGTTTTTACAAATTCTCTGCGTGTAGAATACCGTGGCAAGAGAATCGTTTCATTTGAACAACGAACGAAGTTACAACCCTAGATATGATTGAATAGTGGAACTACGTTTTCCAATCTTGCACGCAGTGTATATCTCCGAACCTATTCGTCCGTTTTTAGATTTTATAAAATCAACTGCAATCGTTGACTACATCATAGAAAAATATCTTACAATTTTAAGAAAATTAGTTCAGTTTGTTCATTTTCACGAAACGATCGCAATTGAAATACATCGAAAATTTTTCGGGAATCGTAGATGTGTTCAAACAGTTTTTGGATCCACTGTATCCACCTTAACCCTTTAACCCCTTGCCTTACAATATCGTGTCAGTCACGTAATAAATATGTATGTTATTAATTTCCTTTAAACCGAAATAAAATACTACTTTGGTTTTGTTGATGTAGAGCTATTGGAGAATATACAGTGTATCCAAGAAGTATTTCAACACTAAATCCCCGATTCTCGAAAAATTTCCAATATTTAAACAGTAATAATTTCGTAAAAAATGACCATACGATCATAAAATTTGACTCATTTTAAAGCTGAAAACCTCTACTTTCAACATCCGTCGTTCATTTTATTCCAACAGCTCTTTTCATGACGTAGCGAGCGAGAAACTGAAGACGCGTTTCTTATTGAAAATGTTACACATTCAACCGTCTGTGAAGACTTTGAAAAATTTTTCTTGTCACTGAAACCAACATTGATTTCAAGATTGAAGCTTTCTCTTTAAAACGACACCTTAAAAATTGATGTACGATTTTTTTTAGCCGTTCCATCGAGTTTCGAATGAGAGCTGTGCCGTCATCTTTACGCTAGCATAAGTTACACCAAGGGGGCTATACACGACCGAACTTGTTCCTCATTTTTGTTGCATAAAACAGTGAAAAAAAATCTTACAATAATTTTTAAGGTGTCGTTGTAAAGAGGAAGCTTCAATCTTGAAATCTATGTTGGTTCCAGTCACAAGAAAAATTTTTCGAAGTCTTCACAGACGTTTGAATGTGTAACATTTTCAATAAGAAACGCGTCTTCAGTTTCTCGCTCGCTACGTCATGAAAAGAGATCTCGGAATAAAATGAACGACGGATGTTGAAAGTAGAGGCTTCCAGCTTTAAAACGAGTCAAATTTTATGATCGTGTGGTCATTTTTTACGAAATTATTACTGTTTAAATATTGGCAATTTTTCGAGAATGGGGTATTTAGTGTTTAAATACTTCATAGATCCACTCTAGATAAGAAATGTCAACATTTGTACAACTTTTCTTTGTTTTTTGTTTTTTATATATACCAGTAGCTAAAAGGTTAAGATTAGAAGGGAGCTTGAAATGCTAGCATGACCGTATATGCGACTCGTACAATTAGTACCGTTGAAACATCCCCAAGCAAACGGCTCGAATAACGCGCTAGGCTTAACAGTCGAACGCAGAGAACCATTTTTCTTGGCGCTGGGATATTTCAACTGCATATTGCTAAAACGAAGTGAAGGAGAAATCTACTCACGTTCGACGGAATTCAGAACAAACGGCTGACTTCGACGTCCCATTTCACTTCATCCACTCCGCGGGAATCGTGCACTCGTTCCCGTCAGAGAAATGCATTCGATTTAGACACCAGACACGCTGAAAATTGTCGCGGCGCGAGACAATAACTTTTCTTCTCTTTTTTTCTCTGCCCGGCTTGAACGGTTAACCGAGTCAAAAAAAAAAAAGTTACAGCGATGAAAAATGAAAAAAAAAAGAAAAAATGAACGCGAACGTGTCGAGGGGAAAAAGACCGCTACAGTGTGGCTATATTGACACCGATCGATCCGTCGCGATAATTATCCTAGTTGCACTTTGGTGCACATTCTGGTTCGAATGTTGAATACAAAGAAAAGGTACGGTCATTGTTCGTGCGTATTTCCACCCGCTATAAAAATATTTATATCTCCAATACGAAATTACAATGCACGTTCACTTTATTTTCCTAAAATAACTTCCGCTTGCTTAACATACTTAAAGTATCTACGAGTAGCGATTAAGTAGGTACTGCAGTGTTAGTCTCGATCCTTTTGGTAAGCGGTTGTCGTCAAAAGCCGTTCTTAAAACAGAAATAATGAGTCCGAGTGGATTTGGATGAGCGGTCAGCAGACGAAGCTGATCAGTAAGATTTTCGACCGACGTGTTAAATAAATAAGTGATCAACTAAAAATACACACCACCGTCCTTGTACATGTCCTGGCTATGTCCGAGCGGTATTATATTGAAGCGTCTGAGTTTTGACCATTGAACATTTAGCAATGTGCGAGTGTACCACCACACTCTCGCTCGAGCGCGCGGTCTCTCTTAACGAGTGTTTTAAAATTTTTAAGACAGATACATTAATTAACATTCTTTTCAATTTATACGAATATCTTGTGTGAATAACAAAATTCCAATGTTTTCGGCGCTACGGTTCGATCAGTTACTAAATCAAAAACAATTTTGCAGATTATCAAATAATCATCGACGTTTCGATTCTAGTTTGAATCATTTTCAAGATGTATTTGCTTCTGTAAAAATATGTATATTGTACAATTTTCAAAATATTTTTGATGAACATTTGCAAATGTTTATCAAAAATATTTTGAAAATTGTACAATATACATATTTTTACAGAAGCAAATACATCTTGAAAATGATTCAAACTAGAATCGAAACGTCGATGATTATTTGATAATCTGCAAAATTGTTTTTGATTTAGTAACTGATCGAACCGTAGCGCCGAAAACATTGGAATTTTGTTATTAACAATAATACGATCGATATAAGAAACATATTTATCTTGTGTGAAGATTGAGAAAAACGGCTGTGAAGGATTTTTACGAAGTATAAAAAGAGGAGATAGAGATTTAAAATGCTGCGAGTAAAATGGCAATTTCAAATGAAACATTGTTCATCGGACCATCCTTCAATTTTTGTGCGAAATAAATTTAGCAAAATGTTTGGAAAGTTGTACACATTATTAGCTGCGAAAGTATGTCCAGTATGAACATTTTTCAGATAATATTGCATACGAAAACGATAATTCATTAACGTACGAGTGCAAAATGAAAGAATTTCAATAATCAATATCGCTCCGGTGCGTTTTAGCATTATAATCGTTTGTGGTATCTTGGCGAGCGATTTTATCGCTGAAATATTAGTAGAAAAATAATGGAAGAGAAATAGCTGGAAACGGTCAATGTTTTTTGAAACGATAGAAAAACATTTTCCGTGTAACAATGATTCGGTGAAGGGAAAAGGTTTTATGAATATTTTCAGACCGAATGTTTGTTTGCTTCCAAATTCCAGAGTCCAACGCCACCGCAATACGTATTCTGGTATCACAATAATCGAATGATAAATTTCGACACCACGCGGGGCAGCGTAACCGTAAAAACCGACGCCACTTCGACCCAAAGTGGATTGTCGATTCACCAAGCGGTGGAGTCGGACACAGGCAATTACACATGCAGCGCCTCGAATACCAAGCCGGCGTCCATCTATGTCTTTGTCACAGAAGGTAGATACTTAGT
Source organism: Lasioglossum leucozonium (assembly GCA_028454225.1). Lineage (NCBI taxonomy): Eukaryota > Metazoa > Arthropoda > Insecta > Hymenoptera > Halictidae > Lasioglossum > Lasioglossum leucozonium. The sequence continues at coordinate 4,399,428 of CM052215.1, forward strand.
TGTATTTCATCATTTCAATCAATTCGTGCGACATCTTTATTACCGCGCTGCTGGAAACAATTGTCGTGCTGTTCAGGCGTTTAACGACGTAACCGTTTTGCTGGAATTCATCCATGAGTTCTTTAAGATAATAAATACAGCCTCGAAACACAAACTTCGGTACCAAGAACTCGTGTTTCCAGTAACGTAAGTACATACAGTGACCGGCTAAGTTTATCTCATTTCACTGATCTGTTAATAAAAAAAAATGTTTTCCAGCAAAACGAAGTATAATTCGATGATCAATTAAAAAATTTACTTGTTTTACTAAAAAATTTATTTATGTATATGATATAATTACTCGGAATCCGATCAAATTGAATCGAATAAACTCCATTCTTGCGCGCAAACGTGCACCGCTGTGTGCTTTCCATAATTTTGTTTCAGATTTATTTGAAACTCCGAGACCGGTCAGATGTTTCTACAATATGCATTGCACTTGTTACAGGTGACAAAATGGCAGCCATTCAGCGTCGCAAGACATCGGCTGCGGAGAAAAATTTCTGTGAATTGCTAGTACTAATTGTCACCATTGCGATAGACGCCGTTTTAACGCGATAAGCGTTTCTCTTCGATATGTCCATAATTATTATTATACCGTTACTTCCGTTTGTGATAGATAGGCTACTATTCTGCGATTTTGTCCCTCTATTCACTCTCCTTCTTTCCCGTCATGCTGGACATCTTCATATCATGCGATTTCTCGTTTCGCGTTCCTTTTAATGTTCTTTCTTCCTTATAGTTTCTATTGACATTCTCCTCGCAGCATCGGTCATCGTCATTACTCTTTACCCAGCATCATTTCTTGCCCGACATCATCGTATTCTGCGTCTATCGTCCCCCGTCATCCCTCGTCTCGTTTTTCCTCTGTTTTTTTCATTTAATCGCCGAGGTTGCCGCCGGCCGAATGATTTCGATATTATGCATATACATATATACGAGATTCTCATGGTAGAATATGCGTGTTCCATGACTCGCGTGCGACCGAAATTGTTAGAACGCTCGCGGATAATTGCGATTTCTCTCTTTCTCTCCTCTCCCTTTTCAACTTTCTTCGATCCCGCTCCCAACCACTGCCATTTTCTTCTGTGCGGCGCGGCGCACGTTGCAACGGTCGCGAGCAATGAAAATTATCTGACCGCGGAGATCGTTTTGGTAAATCGTAAAAGTAATTGTCGTTCCTTTCTTTCCTTTTTTTTTTCTCTTTCCGTTCCACGAAAGGAAACATAACTCACCGGTAATCATTACACGTGACCGAGTTACGTGAAACGCGAATCGTAACGCAAAAAATGAGCGCGGTGTTAGGCGGTTAATTGTCACGAAATCTGCAACGGTAAATAGACATAGTAGTCTGTCGCAAACATTGTTAACAGAGCCCGCTGTTTTACTCGGAAAACGGGTATCCATATGAAACCAATCAGGTGCTTGCAGCAAAAATTATTTGCATACGGAACGTAAACAATTTTCAATTAAACGGCGGCACGAGCAAAACGAAAGAGTCAGCGGAGTTTATGTATGTTTGTTTGTTAAACACAGAGTAACAAATATTTACCGATCACTAGTTGTTAAACAACGTTAAAGAAAGTCGTTTTCACAACTTTCGTCGTCGTTTTTTTTGCTCGCACCAATCAAATAAACGTTTTTCGGTACTCTGTAGAAAGTAGTAGTAATACCTGCAACAATTACATTTATTCGTTTATCCATGTAATTAACAATTTTACTCTGTTGCTTTTGTGTATATTAGAAAAATCGGTTAAATTCGTGTAACCATAAACTATGTATATACAAGGATCTCCCCTCCTTGATCATTCATCTTTGTTCAGGGTGTATAGAAAGTAATGGTCATCTATCGTAGGGGTGAATCTACATCTCTGGATCGGTGGACGTTTCTAAAAGAAACTTACCGCAAAATTGTTTATATCAAAGAAAATTGCTGTTGAAGTTTATTTTTACGTCAACACCTTTTACTCGTCGAGAAGAGAAAAAGTTTTATTGAGATATAAGCAGTTATAGTTTTTGCAAAATTTAATTGTAATTGGATTATAATTGGAATTATACGTATAGAGAAAAGACTACTACTACCTGACTGTGTCTATAAGACAGAACATAATCATGCGAGTGCCTCGAAAGAAACGAAATTTAAAGGATTCAGATCATTAATTCGATACATACGTAAAAATATTAACCCTACATTATAAAATGCTAATACAAAGTATAGGTACTTAAAAATTTTTCAGAATCTTCTGCTCCTCCGTTGGATTCACAGGACACTGCCATTTTACGCGAATATGTTTCGATAACTGGGAAGCAGAAAACACTACGCAACACGCTTTCCGAAATCGTGACAGCGAACGAGGAATTATTACGACCACGATCAAAAGGGTTCTACGATTGTCACCTCGGTTTTTGCTTGAATGGTTAGGCTGGATTTAGGTGGGGAAATGAAGCGCGTTTGTTAATTAAACGCGGATGTCTCGTAACGACTTCGGGTTGAGAAATGAAAAACTGTCAAAGAAATTCCTTTTCGTATTGTCTTCGCTCGTCAATTACGTGATTCATAGTCCGCTCGTCGCTTCGGTGTGTCGCACGTGTTGTCCATCTGTCGGGGTTGAAGTTGTCGGAGCGCGGTGGTTGTAAAATAATCGGCCCATCCGGAGCCGATCCGTATGCGTTTGTTGCCCGCTTGTATAACGTCCTTTTCAGGCATATCGCCAGTAGTCGGGCCTTTGTGCCCGCAGCAATAAGCTGAAGAAACGGTACACGACGGAACACGAATGATTCTCGAAATATCAATGTGTATCTCGGACAGTAGAATTTTCTCGCGGAAATTGCATTAACATCGCGAAACTATTTTGATCGTTGTCGGAGTAACAGCTCGTTCGCTGTCACAATTTCGGAAAGTGTAATGTTTTGTGATTGTGTGGACGTGGGGTGTTTTCTGCTTCGAAAAGAAGCTCCGGAAGACAGGCACATTCATTCGGACGTATTCGCGTGAATAAATAATAGTGCGCTGTGGATCCGACGGAGGAACAAAAGATTCTGTATTTGTTTATTCTTATTGATTCTAAAATTTGTGAGTACCTATACTTTACATTAGTATTTTATACTGTAGAATAAGTATTCATATGTATAACAATGGATATAAGGTTCTATTTCACATTTTGCAACCTCAATGATAACAAATTGTTCGCGACATATGGTTCCTTCCGAACTTTTTCTATTCTCGATAAGTAAATGATGATATAAACGAACTTCAACAATAATTTCTTAAGATTCTTAAGATTCTAAGATGGATGACCATTTTATACAGCCTGTACATACAAAGTTATGCATTCGTTATATCGAATCTTGTTGACTAAATACTTCCTGCTTTCTTTTCTATTTTCTCTTTGATCCATCTTTCCCTAAAAGTGTAAAAAATAATCAGGAAGATTGTTGTCAAAAAATTCTGTTATTCGCACGTACGCCTGTCATTGTAAATATATAACAGTGCTCTTCGAAAATGCGACTAGATTCCATAATCTAGTTCGATCGATTAACTTTCTGGCAACGCTTCGTTTCGCTTGTGGGGCCCTCATCGAAATTACAAAGGTCATCGGCGCGGAATCGGGAGATCTTTCGATCCGCGACGGTTTCGTCAAGTTTATACAATCGCATACACCTTCGAAAATGAACCGGCGGCAAATCGTTTCTCGGCCGAAGTTTCGCGGAAACGAGCACGCTCCCCCGAAACATCTGTCCGATGTCAATTTGGTTTCACATTTCTCCGGCCGATTTGTTCTCTTCGCAATTTCACAACGAGTTCTCGGGATCCATTCAGCAGTCGTCAGAATGAGTAACAATATTCCACGTCGTCGTGGCAGTTCCCCGCAAGTTTCGCGGCGGCGCGGCGCGGCGCTGTGTTGCCCCGATCGCCGCAGATTGTATGTGCCGAGCAGCAGACACAGCCGAGAGAGCGTGCGTGAACATGAACAAGAAACTTTTCGAAATTGATACCGTGTTGCCGGGCATCGCGTCGAATTTACGAAACCTCGGGGGCCACCCTTTAATCACCCTCGACCCTACGACCTTCATTCTCACGTCGGTTTCGTATAATTAATCACCACTTACCTCGTTTCAATTTCATTTTATCGACGATCGCGTTACCGAACATGCAACGCGCGGCCGCGCCGCAATCAATATCAACTGTGCGCGCGTGCATTTTCTTATTCGTCGAGCGAGCCCGCTGGAAACGAAAACATTGTCACAAAAGTTCGTCTACACCCGTCCCTCGATTTGCCCGACACTTCCGACGACCCATTTTTGTTCGACACGCTCAAAAAACATTTTTTTCCCCCCCAATCGTATACACTGCCAGCGACAAGTTTTGTTTTGACACGTCCGGGTACCGGTGTTTATTTAGCTAACGCTGTTCGTAGCTATTCTATTAAATGCGGCGTATCTATCCTCTAGCAAAATATACAACAAATATCGCAGAAAACTGTTAAACCTACAGATATCGCGCGTCATCTGTTGTGTAATCCTAAATGACAAACACGATTTTCTTTACCGAAAATATAAAATCGTTCTCACGCTAGTGGGCAACACTATGGATTAATGTCGGCTGGATTCGAATAAACGTTTCCATATTTGAATTATTGTTACAATTGTTTGGTCGTATCAAGGATAATGAATTGTTCAAATGTATGAGTTCTTTTCATACACACTGGTTTTGATTTATGCTTCCGAATTTATGTTTAGCAGAATCGGTACGGTGTCCCATTACGTGAAACAAAATGGCGTGGAATATGTATATGAAAACCTAAATCGAGGGACAAGTGTATTAGGTGTACCAACAAATAATCAACTATTCGTTTAGTCGTGTGAATGTGTAAAGTCTAAATTATCGCATTCAACAATGCATATTTTAAGTCTGTCGTTTTACAAATGCGATAAGTATTGCAGATTATTATCAATGCTAATTGAGGATCCAGAGAGTACTAATAAAATTAGTTTCTTCGACAATGTGATTTCTCGAAATACGTCAAAGTCTAGTAGTTTATTAACTTAATAGTTGTAATAATTCTCAATATCATTAATACTGCTAAATGTTTCCGGCCATAATCGGTGATAACTTCACTACCATACTTTACTAATTATAAAATTGTCGTGGAATGTGAGAGAACGGTGACTAACTATTTTAAGAGGCCGCATGTACGGATCATTTTCATTAAAACGGACTGTTTCGTTCGACAGAATAGTGAATTACAGATTGGTACACCCAATATGATAAAAAAAGACTGAAAACCGACAAGAAGGAGAACAATTTCTTGCAGAGGAAAACAAAAGAAAATTTTGCAAACATATCTGAATCGAAGGAAGCTTTGTAAAATCGATAGAACGTTGTTTCGAGCGAAGTCGAGGGTGAAAAATGGGTACACTCCGGACACCGTTTCGCATATCTTACATAATTTTATTAAATCGTTATCTTTTATCTTCCTGTAGGAATCGTTGCGCACTTGTCGACATTTCGTCTGCGTTAGAACGGGCATTCTTTTTGGGAACGACACCGAACAGCATTACATATCGTGATTACGTTAACGACGCCATATTGCTATGCAAGTAGAACGGGGGATTCGATCGAATACATATGTATGTCAGTAAAAGTTGAGAGTTCAGAAAAGTTTCAAAAGGGATCAAGTAATCAATATTGTACTTATTTATTATTCGCGTTTAATAGGAACCCACGTGAGAGCGAGAAACAGAAGAAGAGAACACAGCCACACGGATACACACACACACACACACACACACACACAAAACTAAAAACTGCCATGTCGGTTGACGTAGCGAGACCATATTTGCGTAACGAACGTTTCACAAATTGCTCGTCGAGGCGACGACGACGACGACGACGACGACGACGACGAGATTTTACAATTCTTCGAAATAAGTCTGCGCATATTAGTTGGAGTTCCCGGATGCATGCGCGCCAATCGATTTTCCTTCACTTATGTATGTATCTTCTCGCCAAAGAAACGTCGAAGAACTTTTTCTTGATTATATTTGTCGAAAGAAACCAACGTTACGTTTAGCTTCTTCGGTTCTAATATTTTTCCATTCGCGATTATCCAGATGGTAAAGATGCATTAGCAATAGACGAATTTTTTCAACAAATTTATTTTTCTTTGAATATAAAAACGTGGCTAAATAAAGATGCATTCTTGTTGTTTCTGTAAACCAACGTAAATTGAAAATGTAAGAAATGGTTAATTCTCACTTTCGATCAAGAAAGCCGACAATGTGTTCTCGCTTGTTAAGCAACGTAAATATTATCGCATAGTCGTTTTATTCGTTCAGTGGTACAGGGAGAAGCGTACATTAGAATAATGTGTGCTTGGTTACAAGAAGAGCTCCGCTTTGCTTTAACAAAACAAAGAGCACGTTGAAAAAGTTGCTTGTTGTTTCTTTGGCGAACTCGTTGGAGATTCACGTTCCGCTCGGGGACACGAATTTGTGTGTGAATCGTACGCGCGTCGCGTGCTATTACTATCGATCAAATAGAAAGAAAGAGAGAGAGAGAGAGAGCAAGAAGAATGGAAATGATGAGAGAGAGAGAGAGAGAGAGAGTGACGGGTGGCACGGGAAGAAGAAGGAGAAACACGAAGAAAACAGAAACACGAGAAAGACGAAATAAATCAAGCCACGAATCTTAGGCTTATTTCGATCGATTCATTCACTCGACAGCCTCACTCTACGATTCGTTTGCGAAGGTACGTTTCCCGCCATGATCCTCCGCGCCTTGGTTTTCACTTGAGTTAAAACCAACGATCCCCTCCCGCCCCCTGCCCCCTCCCCCAAGAACGAATCTTAGTCACGCAATATCAAGGTACTCCATAAATATAGACCTTTTAAAAAAGAAGAAAAAGAAAAAGAAAAGAAAGAAAGAAGGAAGGAAGGAAAGAAAAAAGGTAGTCAATCGTAGTCATTTAATAATTCTGATCTCAACTTACAAAGCTAGGGTAACTTTAAACAAAAACCGTAAGAAACGATATTGTACGCGTTGGAGCGAATCGTTGAGACGAGGAGGAAGCAAGCGCAAGATAAACGTTTCTTCGGATACTATTTGATTTTCCTCCAGGATAAACGAGAGTGGTGAGAACAGGGGGAGAGAGAACGAGAGCGAGAGCGAGAGCGAGACCGAGTGAGAGAAAAGTGAGCGAGAGAGGAAGAAAGAAAACACTCGTCGACGATCTTCTTCCTGGTATATGCGAGAGAACAAATGATGATAGAGACGTAAGATCAGTAGGATAATAGGTAATAAAAGTCTTTATTACTCGAAACGAACAATTCGATCTGCGCGACGCGTTTTACACGCTTTACCGCGTGTGTCTCGACATCGATAGAAGAGTGTCTACCATAGAAGGTCTCTGTGTATTTACGGCATGTCGTAATTGTATCATCACACCGACGTAATCCTTAAGTACGAAGTTCTACTGCGTAAGAAGTTTATAAAAGTCGCGATCGGTTCCTCGTCGTCGATCAGAGGTCTCGATTTTACGTTTTCCGTTCCTCCTTTTCTTTTTTACTTATCGTTTTGTACCCGTTACTTCGATTAGACGTTCTTGCGTACTACTTGGACACGTAAGTACTTAGGCTCCATGAGAACAAAAACAAAGAAAAAGAAGAAAAAAGGAACGAGTCTTTTCGTACGTTGCTTAACGTTCTCGCCCGCTTTTTTACCAACATTTTCTGTGTATTACTTCGAAACATTATTCGCATACGTTGAAACCGAATTTTAATAAAATCCACAATTGAAAGATCGTGTTGTTTGGTGTCTGTATCGCACACAGGTCATTCTACTCTTGAACTCGGAACGGCGCGGCGCGGCGCGACGGAGATGCGAAAGAAGGAGGATGTGACTCTCGATCCACTTGGCGATTGTGTCTGGCCCCGTTTTAACGTCTGGAAGACAATATTTTTCAGTTAGATACACCGTTTGTCTTGAAACCATCCGAATTTATATTAAAATTCTTGGTGGGGCACTAGTCACTCTTATTATGCATTGTTTCAAGAATTCCCCGGCTGATGATATTCGAGAATTTTTTTTACATCGGCAGCAGTAACAACATTTGAAAACAGAATTGAATATAATTGTGACTACCGTTGTCGTCCGGGATAAAAAATGTACAACATTTCTTAATGAATATAGATGTCACATGAACTAACGTAAATAAAGTATATTAAAAATTGAAGAACTGCCATCAAGTAAAAATAAAGTTTCAAGTTTCTGGTACTACTTTACGATCTGTAAGAATAACGATTTGAAAAATGCAAAGCAAGAAAATTCTTTCAATCCATCGAACTAGGAATACCCATTAAAACAATTTGAAAAATGTATCTGTGTTTAAGAATTGACTATAGTAAAAATGTTGAACGCCTCCTTACGAGTTGTTTTTTGAATTTCTATTCGGGAACTTTCGAGACGAACGGTGTATAATAACCACCCAGGGTGCGTGATTGCATGCGTGTATAATAAGTCTGACTACCTTCAAAGACCAACTACATCGTTCTAAGTGTAACGAGTTACTATAGATGGTTCGTAATCAAAGGATTCACATGCGAAAGCTGCACATATTCATACTTTCGCGGACCGGAAATTGCAGGAAGCATTGGAACTTGGAAGTCGCGTCCAACAAAATAGAATCTAAAGCTGTCCTTGCAACGAGCATGATGATAAATCAAGTTTTAAAATATTCGGTTGGTTCAGAAATAACTTCCGCCGCGGAAGATGTAAACTCGATAAGTAATAATTAAATAATAATAATGAAAATTCTTAAGTTTAAAAATAATGTTAAATTGTAATAAGTAGACTTCGGATTTCATGAGTTTATAGCATACATACTCGAATGTGACGAATAAGTTAAAATAAAAATTTTGACAAAAACGTACGAACTGTTCAGTTTATAGTTTAATATGCATATAACCCATTACAGGAGAAATGAACTTTGAATACCGCTTCTTTAAAGAGATTTAAAAGAATTTTTATTTACAGAAAATATCCGCAGTCTATTAATATTCACAGTAAAGCTATACCAGGCACTAAAATGGACTACAATAGCATGTGTCGCTTTATGAAAATGACTCCAAAATTTTTTTACAATTTTGTTACAATACGTGCTCAATATATGTAAAGTCAGTCTCATAATTGATGGCACGCGCTATAAATTAGAACAACATTTTTATAGAGATGATATGTTAGATGCGATGTGTGTAATGAAAATATTGGAAATGTTGCGCTCAGTCTGAATTTTTTGTCTGAACGAAAAAAATAAGAAAAGTTGCTTTTCACAATGTTCAGTTCTGCAACCTTAAAATGCCAAGTGGAAGTTATTTATGACGAAACCAAATATCACGCTATCAATTAGGAAACATTAATTGTCTGATCCCAGTCTGCGAATCAAAATTAATTCGCAAGTGTCAAACAAGCGCATCGACGATCATTCCTTTCATTATGATTGGCCGTTGCAACAAGCTACATAGGGTGCACTGAAATTCGCTGGAAATCGAAATGGAAAAACCTTTCACGAAAATGGAAGGTAGTTTTTAGTGGATCGTATCAAGCGAAATGAAGCCCGATCGATGGAACTTCTAGCGGGCCGTGTTCATCCTGCACGAAGCGACTGTTCTGTTTCATAAATCAATACGAAAGACATCGTGAGCTTTACGACGGCTTTGCCTTCCTTTTTTTTTTTTTGATGTTTTCCCAGTATTCACGATCCCCCGTTACCATCACGCGAAATACCGAAGGTGAGTGCGTCGATAATCCAAACGAATTTCACTAAAGTAACAGAGTCGTTAAACCGAGGAACATTCTCTGTACTCGTAGTGCAAATATCCTTCGTTTCACGAAAATTTCAGATTCCTCGCATACGAATGCCAGAGACGAATAACGGGCAGATAAAACGAGTTATCTGTCGGACGAGACTATAAATACTGGACCGAGGATTCTATAGCATGCACGATGACCTCAACACTGTTGTATCTGCCGGAAACCTACACACAGGAATGTCTGTCTCTTCTACATGAAGATTTTTAGACGTTAATTCCAAAAGATTATTATTTAATTTTTGAACCCGAATAACAATCCCAAGGTGTCACTTAAAATTGACAAACCAATTTTTATTTTACCTTTGTTTCTATGTAATAAGTTGATAGTTGAAGTGTAGTACGACTTTATTCATAAATACAAAGAACTCATAAATACAAAAGATATTAGAAGATCAATTTTAATTACAGTGAAGTCGCGATCTAGCTACAATCGCTTGGTCCGAGCAGGGACATAGATCGTGAAGGCAAAATATTTTTTTATGACTGCTTCGACCGCACCAAAGTAGAAAGGGACAGTGCCACAAATAGAAAAGGGCGGCGCATGTAAACGCTAGGGTCAAACTTATTTTTTAAGCAAAAAGCTTTTTTAGCCTCACCCCCGAGAATTGTGACAAGTGTTGAGAAAATGGTCTGGAAAAAATTTGGGGCCGATTGGATCGTTGGAACCCGACGCGCATTGAAGTTTGAAATTTGAAATTTGAAAACTTGACAACTTGAAAATTTGAAAACTTGACAAATTGAAAATTTTAAGATTTGAAAACTTGAAAATTTTAAGATTTGAAAACTTGAAAATTTTAAGATTTGAAAACTTGAAAATTTGAAATTTAAAAACTTGAAAATTTTAAGATTTGAAAACTTGAAAATTTGAAATTTGAAAACTTGAAAATTTGAAATTTGAAGTTTGAAATTTTAAGTTTCAGCCGATTCTATGTCATCGACTCTCCAAGCACCAGTTGCCTATGTCATAATTGAACCACTAAGTTCAGCTGAAATTATATCATGTTTAGTGCAATTTTAATCATAAAAATGCTATAAACAAATTGGTGAAAGTCCCATAAAAAAATAATGATGAGTAAAGAAGTTTTGCAATTGGATTAGTAGTGGTTTACACTACGGTATCGGATTACACATGTTTATACTGCTCGGTAACCGAGACAGCTCGAGAACCTTTGCCTCTCGCGGAGTATACCTCTCAGTGAAAAGGATAGGCGAAAGGATAGAGATTGTGGAGCTCTGAGGGAGCTAGATCGCGACTTTACTGTAGCTATAAAATGGTTTGTATGATGAAGGATGATGGACACGTGTAAGTACAGGTACAATATACATATACTTTATTTCCCTATATACAATACACAGTGTAAATTTTCACTGGTTTCCGATGAAACAATGTAAGATCGACAAAAAAGGAAAATGATCAAATATATGTAATTATTTTTCGATTGCGACTTTTCTTATCTAATACATATTAAAGCATTTTCTTCATGTTTCTTTGAAAATTGAAGATTAAGAAAAATGACAAGTATTACATAAAATGTAAAAAATTCGAGTAAAGTGCAATGCAAAATCATAACCAGTATCAAAGAAATATCACGGGGCATGCAATGGCGAACATGATAACTGGAACAATTTCATTACAGCTCATCCATACAATATTGATACAGTCATTCCTTATTCCTATAATAATATGCAAAATTTATACTTTTTCCATAAAATTGGAACAATGCGATAAGAATAAGACAAAATTTGTTTTGAAACTGTTTGATAAAATGTAGAAGATATTTGGAAGTAGGTTTTATGTACATACGAAAACGTGGTGTGAAATTTAATTAATTCGTGATAAATGGGTTTAAAAATAACCAACAATGTATACCATTTGTTTGAAATATTTCTTAAAATATAAGATATATTGCTATTAAAATAAGATAACAGTTAAAATTCGTAACTGATTATACAAATAATAAATTGAAATATTGCTTGTGTTCTCGTCTATAGTGAACAGTAATTCATTTGGCTGAGATTACTCTTTCCGGGCACAAAACTCTTTCTGCATAACTAGGAGATAAGTAACACGTTTCAAGGTCCCTTTACTCTTCATTACCTTTATACAACTATAATTTATTGAACAAACAAAATATTGTAAATTGATTTAACAGTATACAACATGCTAATCTATCTATAAAAATCTTAAAAGTTCGTATGTACTAATTACGTTAATTCTTTAGTTAACCTGAGAAATTTGGAAAAAAGAAAATTATTTTATAATAATACTTTCTCTATCATTATACATCTCGCCTTCCAAATCAATTATACATGCCTACAATTTTGCCCATTAACCTTCGAAAGCAACGAAGTGTGTTCCCTTGTAGGTAACTTCCTCGTACATATACGTACACGTATACATAGAGCCGTAATATACAGGACATTTCATAAAATGTGATAAATTTTGGAAATAAAAGATTCCTTAAAGATAAACCTAATTCTTGATGTTCTCATGTTTTACAAAAAAAGAAAAACACCCTTCAAAACACCGCTATACAAAATGATTTTAATTATTATCATTTAACCTTTACGTGAGCATTCAAGTCTCTATCAGCTATTTCCTTTATTCCTAAGATTTAGTCTTATAAAACTTTCGAGTTCTTGAAACCGTTTGTCTTCCCTTTCTTTTTCAAAAATATACGCGTACTTTTAAATCTTACTTCTATATCATGAATCTCTTATTTCCTGAATGTAACACACATTAAAAAACACCTTGTACATATACATGATAGATATACATATGTAATATAAAGAATTTTATACCTTATAACAGATCATTAACTTAAATCTACAAAAGAACCTCGATAAAGACGTACGCTTGTTACGCCGTGTTAAATCAAATATTTCCTTAAGAAATTTCTATGAAAAAATAACTGCTTCTTAAGCATAAACAATTGTAACATTTACATAAATTTTTACAATTTCAAAATAGTAAATAACATTGCTCAATGAATTTCATGGGGAGTCCTTTTGCAATCAATAGTACGATATCTTTATCGTAGTAATGTAAATCTAGATAACAAAAAATATATATTTTACAGTATCGTTACTTTACTATGGTTTTTAAATAAACTGTTATCTTCATATAGATTACATGGTAATCTTGACCATAAGAATTATCAATCTGGATCACTGTTCCCGTAAAACCGATAAACATTTTTTGAGCAATTCCGCGTGTGCCTATAAATGAAAAAATATTTTATGAATCACTGTAATATGTACAAATACAAAAGACAAAAACATCCTTACTTTTGCATGTTTTATTTCTAGTTCTGTTAATTCGATTAAATTCTTTCTAAAAGCAGCTACTCTTCTCGTTTTGAAATCCGTTAGTTCTGGAATTGACATTAACTTTTATTTATCTCATTAAATAAACAAGAATGAAGGAGATATATTCTGTACCTTCTTTTCCTTTCTCTGACATCTGTTCAAATTTTCCGCACGCTTCCATTTGAGCTTTTTCTGCCTATATTAACAAAAATAATAAAAATTGTTAACTTTCATGATACATAATACTGTTGATACTTAAATTGATATAAAAATTTTTGCTTCATAACCTATACAAAACCAAATAAAGCATGCTAAATAGTTTTAAAATTCCATTAATAAAATTCATAATCAAAAAAACATTTTAATACTTAAATTTTTCATGTATATTAATGTCTAGGCTAGCTTATGTTGCGTCTTCTGTAAAATTACTGTAAAAATCTATTCATCTTTTTTTCATTATTATAAAAGAAAAAGTAAAAATACATGCAAATTCTGCTCATGCATAACATTGAAAATACTGACTTGATGTGTAATCATTGATTTCAGTGTTTTCAGTTTCTCCAACATACAGACAGTAATATGTAGTATATACATACATATATATTAAAAAGACTACTTCATTATTATCATGTATAATGTTATTTTTGTACATTGCAGAATATAATTTCAGCGTTATCAACATTTGCAAGATTTTTCAACATTACTCTTTAAGCATTAAAACACTTCAAAGGATTTAGTTAAAGGAGGAGCCCATTCATCGTTAAACTTCACCAATTTAACCAATTTAAACTTTGTGCTATTTGAAATAACAAAACTCTTGAAAATTCAATTGATGCTATGTACATAGTTAATCTGCAGCGTACATATCATGTACACTACTTCAATGTATACGTACATACTGAGAGCTAAACATGATATTATTAGAAATAGTATATACTGTAACAAGGTAACAAATTTACGAATAGAAAAAACACACCTCAGCAACCTCCACTGCCTTGATGAGCAAGAAAAATTAAATTTCTGATTAGATTCTATGCATGCTTCAATTGAACATTACATGTTATATATGTATAATACGTATAATTTCAAAGGAAAATATATTTTCCGTTCTATATGTTTTTTACTTTGAATATACTCGTGAAAAGTAATATACTCACAGCATGGACGTCTTTATTTTTGGCACGAGCTTTCTCAAGAGCACGATTTGCAGATTCGTATGCATGTAAAGCTTTCAATCTTCTAAAAAGCAACCGTTTGGCTGCAGCTGTATCCCTCATGTAGTACCGAAGAGTGTCTGACAATTTTAAGTCCTCATCAGACGCTACTCTGCCCTCAACTTTCTATTACATTAAATTACAACATTAAAAATAAAACTAATACGAATAGAGAAATTAGAAAAATAAGATCAAAACATCTTACTCTTAGCTTTTCAAACGTTTCTGCAATTTTTGTCAGAAATCTCTCCAGTTTACCATTATCAGTTGTAGCTAATTGTAAAAGATTCGTTGATATCTTTATATAGGAATCCGCCACGTCTTTGTGTTTAGCTGTTTGTCGATCTGCGCGAGTTGTTGCTTCTTTTAAATTCTGATGGTACGTTTGTAAAAACGACATTTCCTGATCAAAAAGGTCATTTACATCTTTTACAGTTGCCGATAAATAATATTCATCCGTTGTAGTTGAGAAAGATTTTACTAAACCCCCAAACATTTCCATTTTGTTTTTTCCTAAAATAAAATAGGAAGTTTATATTTTCTTTTTACCTTGAACGATACTCGTATTGTAAGACCAATATAAAATGAAACAAAAATTATATTCAAGCACCAAAATTATTACCTCTCACACAAAGATCTTGATCATATTCTAAAAACACTCTTAAATTATGATCGTTTTGAAAAACTGGGTGGTTTGCTAGTCTAGTTAAAAACATTTCGTGCATGGCAACAGTTTTCTTAAATGTAGCTAAATACTCACTGTAATAAAAGTATAGCATTATGAAATGAAAATTATTAATTAAGCTAGGCTTACGTTAAGATCTCGAATGTATTTTAATTAATACTTACGCTTCCAGTTCCTGCTTCATTTTGTTAAATTCTTCGCGAGTCATGTTACCCTCACCTTCTCCAAGCTTTTGTAACTTTTCTCGAGACGCATCGAAATCTGGTCTCGGTGGACAAGGTGGAATCTAAAAATATATAATTCCACTGCACATTAATTATCACCATTATTATATACATAGAATTTAAATTTCATACAAAATTTGAGAACGTACAATATAGCCAGCATACTCTTCATTCTCTTCAAATCGATCGTGTAACCATACAAATTCTTCATGTTGCCGCACTACTAAATTATCTCGTTTTTGAAAGTATGGCAAAGTAGTCTTTGTGTGCACAGTGAATTTTACTTTATCCTTTTCGCTAAGAGCATCTGAAATATCTACCTGCAGCGGTTTATCGGAGAGGTCTATGTTATCCGCATGAATTGTCTGTAAGTGTAAATGTCTAAGATTAGAAATAGAAAATTATTGACTGCAAATATTAAATATGTAAAAACCAAAATTCAAGTAATCATTAGCAAAACAAAAGATAGAAAAATAATGAAAAAAAAAACCAATGCGAGTACCTTTTTAAGGGGGACGTTACTTAAAATATCGGCAGTATCGCATATGCCGTCCTGAAACATTTTGCTTAATTAAATAAATGTGCACGGAGTATTTTTAACAATACAAAAAATTCAACTACAACGTATTAAATTCGTTATGAAGTCCAATCGGCGAACTAGTGATAACAGGTTCCACCTACCATCATGGCGTCCAAGCGTCTTTTTGACACGTTTTGTGTTTCACGATATGCGACTGTCAGAATTAATCCGATAATGATCTCAACTATACCCCCGCAGTCAGCTTTTCTTGACGCTAAGATAATTCCTCTCGTACTTATGATCTCGCGAGAACGATCACCAGTGGAAAATTTTCCGCTGGTACAGCACACTTAACCGAATCATAACATGTCAGAATACGGTATATTCGGGAGACATATGTTGATATATCAGCTGTAAGAATAAGACAGTCTGACGTCAATTCATAAATCCTGCTAAACTGTCAATGCACGAATTTCTGTGCAACGTAATTGATATCCGCGAAAACGGAGCAAGAGAAAATTTTAGTAGATTTAAGAATACTCCCTTGACACACGTGTCAAGCACATAAATACCGACTTATCATCAAATATCTATTAGGAAGTACGAATGCAATTTGTGCACTTTCACTAACAGTCGAATTCTAAAAAATATAAATATTAATGAATTGGTAACACTAAAACAGAGTCAAGCACATAAATACCAACTTATCATCAAATATCTATTAGGAAGTACGAATGCAATTTGTCCACTTTCACTAACAGTCGAATTCTAAAAAATATAAATATTAATGAATTGGTAACACTAAACAGAGTGATTAAATATTTTTGAAATGTATTCTTTATCGTTACATATTCTGAAATATGTACCTCGAAAACTATCAAGAACAATCTATGTTAATTGATCTTTTCAATGCATGTGTATAATTGATTGTGGAAACGATGATATGACGATATTTTAATTAATTCATAAAAGAAACTACAAAATTTTTAAGTGACGGCATATTTTACAATCGTGAATGAACATCTACCTGTCTAAAGTTACATTATGTAGTTTTTGATCGTTGACAGAAAGTTTGCTTCTGCTCTATGTAACCTATATGAACGACCCTCGGATTCGTGATTACGTGTATATTAATTTCAATCAATATTTTCATATAACATTGTTTACGTTTTTGTGGTTCTTTATACGTAAGTTTAAGGTGTCTACAATATATTATGTTGTAAATTTCGATCAAACAGTGAAGTATAATTGAATGTAATCTATTTGAAGCAATATTGAATATGTACTCGAAGTTAAACATTTACTGGTTAAGAATTTAACTTAGATATTTGCTTTAATGAATTTTAACCCATACTTATATTTGTTTTCATATATTTGGTAATATTCGTATTTTATGCATTTACGTTACAGTATATAAACATAAGATAGTTATAAATTACTCATTGAAATGTGGTTATTACCTGTTCATGTAATGCTTGAACTATTTACTGTAAATCGTTTTCAAAGAGTATTTTTTTAATTTGTATTTTTCAAAATTACTAAGTATACATCTGCTAAAATAGAATTAATAAATATTTTTGTATTTCTGTTTTATTGAAATTTTGAAAAATATGTTACTCTGGTATGTAACAATAGTTTACCTTTTTCAAGATTAACAATGGCAGGTCGTTACGAACGATACGAAAAATTGTCATGGAAAGGTAAGTTTATCTGGTAATCGTTCATTATAATCATGATTATAATTATAAATGTTGTATAATATATATCTGTAATTTTGTTTAAAAATAAATGTTTATATATAATTCTCAATCTTTCATAAAATTATGATACATATAGAAGCACGAGACTTGCTTAGAACTTGGAGAGAAGATGGTGAACGCCGAAGTAGTGATGTTGTACATTTATGGCAAAAGAAATTGATGCTAAAAATGGGTCAGTTAGGCAATGAAGGTACAATGAAATGTTTTCTTATAAAAATGAACTATATTGAAGCTGTAGCTT
Organism: Lasioglossum leucozonium; assembly: GCA_028454225.1. Classification (NCBI taxonomy): domain Eukaryota; kingdom Metazoa; phylum Arthropoda; class Insecta; order Hymenoptera; family Halictidae; genus Lasioglossum; species Lasioglossum leucozonium. Next base: position 4,417,290 of record CM052215.1, read on the forward strand.
TAATTAAGTGTATAATAGTTTTTGTAAATTTGATGAGTCGCATAATAATTGCTATAAATTATCGTATAGAGTACCTGGTTCTGGAACAAGTTTGTATAGCAGCGTTGGATTGCTATCATCTTTCTCTAGCTGAATATTGCATCATTGTATTGAAGCAAGAGTTTCCTAATAGCTTAAGGGTTCATAAATATCATGCTATGCATCTGGAAGCATTGGAAATGTAAAATTCGTTTATTCAAACCATTCATTATTGCAATTCTTTTAATTTTAACATATCACTAAATAAGAGTAACATTTATAGGTACGATGAAGCATTAGAAGTTCTGGAATCTATTATAAAAAGAGATGAAACTAATGCTGCTCCAAGAAAAAGACGTATAGCTATATTGAAAGCAAGGGGTAGAATACCAGAGGCTATTAAAGAACTTACAGAGTACTTGAAAAAGTAAGCAGCTTTTAAATACACCATAAAATAATATGTTAATTATGGACAATCAATTATTTATAGATTTATGAGTGATCAAGAAGCATGGCACGAGTTATGCGATTTGTATTTACAAGAACAAGAATATTCTAAAGCTGCATTTTGTATGGAAGAACTTATATTGCATAATCCGCATAGTCATCTAATTTACCAAAGATATGCAGAAATTAAATATTCTCAGGTAATAGAAGTTCTAATTAATCTCTTATCTTATTTCACAGAATTTATATGTAAAAATTTATTTATTTTTAAGGGTGGATTTGATAATATGGAATTAGCTAAAGTTTACTTTTGCCAAGCTGCAAAACTAAATCCAAATAACATTCGAGCTCTGTATGGTTTATTACTGGTAGGAATGAAATAACTGAAACTTTAGTGCATAATTTAATTGTTCATAATTAATCGTTTATAATGTATTTCAGGCAACAAATAATATAGCTACATCGCCTAAATGTCCTTCTTCGAAAAAGAAAGATGCTATAAAACTAAGTGAGTGGGCAGCTAATCAAATTGAAAAGCAATATCAATCAAAAGTTTCAGATGAACAAGTTAAAACAGTGGAAGGCTTACTAGGACAATTGCAACTTGACGTTTAGATATGCAAATTTATATGTATGTATATGTTTAAATATTGTAACATATGTAAATCTACTATTCATTCCTCACAATTTATATACAAATGCAGTTTATTGTGATTAATCAACAAATGTTTACATAATCATCTTATGACTGATGAAGCAGACTAATACAAATGTATCTAAATGTTTGCTGTGCAAAATATAGTGTAATTTATCAGTTAAATAATTGATAAAAAAACCAATCGGAAAATATTCTGCTGTTGAAAAAACAATATTAGATCATAAGACAAAAAACTTTATAACTTTGTAACAGCTACAATTGAATAGAATCAGTAACGATCAGCTCAAGATATCAAGACTTCTATTATCTTTTATTCAGATTCATCTCCTCGTTATTGAATCTATTACACATTCCTGCACGTCTTATATGATTCTCTACATTGCATACATCAACATAAAAGGCAACAATTCAAATAAGTTGTACTCTCAAATATTGAATTTAAAGAAAACAATAAACGTTTATTACGCATAAAATTACAGAGTCATCTGTTTAAGTTCTTTTTATTATTCTGTTCCCACAACTCTCTTTTCTTGGCCTTTTCTGTAGCTTTTTTCAATCGTTTCTCTTTCCGACTCTCATTTCGTAACGCAAAATACTTTTCTCGGAAATCGGATAGATTCATAAACATTATTTCATCAGATTCCTAAAAAAAGAGATTGAAAAATTACTTTCATAGTTGTATATTAAAGTTTGTTTATCCATACCTTCGGATCTTTTACTTTTATGTAAGTCAATAACCTGCGACTGGTATAATTGCTAAGTACTTGTTCGGAATTGGCTATTAATTCTAAACATGGATGATTTGGTAACTGATCTTCTGAATATTGATCCCTGAAAAATATATTATTATTTTAAATGATTCTTTTACTTATAAAGAAAGAAAATTACTATATATATATTTACTATATATTATGCTTTACCTAAATAAAGGAAACCAACATATTAATCTGCCTTTTATTCTAAGATGTTGAGCAGAGAAACTTAACAAATCCTTATAGATCTCAGGTAGACCATAGCCAATTTTAGAAGGAATATGAGAAGATGCTTGGTGTTCTTCTATTACTGGATTTAATTTTGTTGTACCTATCTTCTCTGTCGCTTCTCTTATACCATAAGGAGCTACAAAAAGTACAAATAGAATTATTGATAATATTGTAGGAAATACGATTTAATAAAAATAATCATACTAACGGTCTGTAATTATAGCATCTACAACCATATCTGAACGCCATAAAGGAACAGAGAAATCTGACACCACAACGTCAATGTAATATGAATTTGTTCCATACTGTCTCATATTTGCTGCAACACTTTCGTCTTTTTCCCTAATCTATCAATAGCGTTAGTAAATATAATATAATAATATAAAAAATAGATGAATTCAATACCTTTTGCATCTTTCGACTAGGTCTTGTACGACCATGCAGCATTAAAAAATCTATATCTGTTCCCAATGTATATCCTCCAAAATGAGAAGCTGCAACTAATAATGAACCAGTTCCAACAAATGGATCAAGAATAATATCCCCTTTTTGAACTTGAGCTTGATTTGCCATTATTAATGACAACTGAGGATCCATAGATGTATTGCCTATAAATTTTCTGGTTTTTAAAGATAATTTCTGTATTAAGTCTCTTTGTCCACTTGTAATCTAAAAAAACATAGAATGTTTAAAAATAACATACACTAATATAATAAGAAAAAATAAAATTACCTACCCATCGACCAAAAAATAATTCATAAGGTTTATCAGGAATGTTATTAGGGTTTAGTCCATAAAATTCTATATAACATAAAGTTGTGTCTGGATTATTTAATTTTACTGGTCCTTCAAATGGTAAATAACTGAAAGACTTTAATATAATATTAATCCTTTTACTACTCGTGTAGTCGTCTGTTTGGTATCATTTTATTTACGTACTTCAATTTTGTTTACTTTTTCACTTTGTGAAAAGTGTTTGCAAAATGTCTCAACTATTACTTTAAATGATTTTTGCGGTCCAACATAATTTTTAATTTCTATAACGGGATAGTTCCTTAATTTACTATGGAGATCATCATAGTCCTTACTATTAGCCCATAATTCAATACAGAACCGCACGCAGACTGCTCTACTTGCAATTTTATGTGCAATTTCTTCTGAAGGTAAATTAACAATCCAATAAGGCTATAAAAAAATTACTTGTGATACAACAAACATTTTACAACATGTTATGAACTAAATACTTTTAAATTTAACATAAATAATATGCAAAATATAACAATGATTTTGATTTCTTACATGTTTACTCCAGTTTGGATGAGTACAGGTACTTATGTTATACATATTAAGAATAGATTCTATTTCCTAAAAATAAATGAAAAAGAACATATACAATAAGATTTTAATAAATAAAAATCAAGTAAAAGTATTACTTACAGGTGCTCGAAAATCAACATGTTCATGAGCAAACCAAAAAAGATATCTTTTCCATTGATTATTCATTCTCATTAATTATAATTTGCAAGTACAAATACAATAAAATGATACTGTACAACTCGTACGCTGATAATAACGTACAAATTAAATATCTTTTATTTAAGTTTAAAAATGTCAATGTTCGGAATGTAAATCATTTTTATTGAATATAAATTTATTTTTGTTCTCAATTTATATACACCATCTCTTCGATGGTTGAAGTTGCTTTTTTTATCTATATGTTATTTGAATTGTGATAAAAACTAGTATATGAGAAGGTTATGAAGCACCATTGAATATAATTTGTTGTTATATCGGAGAGTACGTGTACACATGCGTATGCGCGCACATTGGAATACAACACACGCGCACTTATATAAATACAAAGATCTAAAGCTATATTCATCATGAACCCACATACGGGCGCATGCGTACTGGAATTTGTGTACCGAAAAACATCGGACTTTCGCTTCTGATATACTGAAAACAGAGAGGATAGGAGAGTGCTCGCGCCCGGGTTTTGGCCGAGCCACTTTTTCTATCTTTCGACTTAGTACCTACAAGAACCGGTTTCGACTTAGCCCCTACATGAACCCGTTTCGACATGTTTCGACTTAGCACCAACAAGAACCGGTTTCGACTTAGCCCGTACCAAAACCGTTTTCGACTTTGGCCTGAATCAGAACACAGACTTAGGATTAGTACAAGCATTGCAGCTTATGGACTTTTCTGTCCACGCTTCGGGGGGCTCTAAGTACCCCCGTACCATTTCGGTGTCGCGCTCACTGTTACCGATAATTCGCGAATTTAGGCGTATTAGTAAGAACTGAATATTCCGTATACTTCATTTTTACTACGGATGATTTGGAAGTCATACATGAATATGGCGCGTATATTTGAACAGAGAAAATAGTATTTACGAAGAATGAATAATAAAAATACAAACTATAGTAAAATTAATTTTGTTATGTTGCTCGTATTATTAAAGAAAGTATGTTGCAATAATTTTACATATTTTAAACTAATGCTCTACTTTCTTTACAATTATTTAATGCGTACACACATATTTATTATTTTTGTCTTTTAAAATAACGCTTTGCAAGTTTAATAAAACAAGCATTTTTATGCCTATACAAATAAGAATTCACTATATTTTGACAATTTCAGTTGCAGTTAATTGTGTTTATTAGATTAATTTAAAAAATTAAAAAGTTTTTTGAATAAGTCAACAAATATTCAGATGATCGTTTGATAATCGTGTTTATGATTGAAAATTCTACATTTTAAATTAAGAAGCAATATGTCTCTGAATTTTGACAGCTCCGACAAGCAGGAAAGGAATCGCTCAAACGCTTTCGATGCTCGCATCGAAAGCG
>CM052215.1:4422347-4508561 GCA_028454225.1 Lasioglossum leucozonium
CATTTTTATGCCTATACAAATAAGAATTCACTATATTTTGACAATTTCAGTTGCAGTTAATTGTGTTTATTAGATTAATTTAAAAAATTAAAAAGTTTTTTGAATAAGTCAACAAATATTCAGATGATCGTTTGATAATCGTGTTTATGATTGAAAATTCTACATTTTAAATTAAGAAGCAATATGTCTCTGAATTTTGACAGCTCCGACAAGCAGGAAAGGAATCGCTCAAACGCTTTCGATGCGAGCATCGACGGTTTTTGTGTGAATATAATGTATTGTAGAGGCAGCACTATAATGGGCACGGCCAAAACCCGGCCATGAGCACTCTTCTATCCTCTCTGTATGTACATAGGTCGCATGGTTCCTTTCACAAAGTTGGTCCCCATGACCTGTAGAACAAAACAATATTTTTCTTTATCGATCTTGATTTTCAAGATCAAGGTCAATTTGCAGGGAGTTTTTATATTGATTTCCACCAACTCGTAGGTGTACGATCGTGTTATGGTGGTAACCGCGACATATAATTTCTTGACACCCTGTACAATTTGCAGCACGAATGTCTATAAGGCGTTCGATCTATTCTTACATATAGTCTGTGGTGACATTGAGCGGTCGGTAAAAAAGGGAATGATTATGTCACAATCGACTGAATCTGGGGGGAGGTTGCTAATAGGGCATTGTGCAAGGGGGCGCCACATTTGTAGTGAGACCTCTTGTTGTTCTCATTCTAAGGTGGAATACCAGTCGTCACTGTTTTCTGTTGTGTTTTTAGGCTGGAATCGGACGAAAAACATGCCGTTTCGATAATCGAATGAGAAACAAAAGACTCTTAGGGCAAGTTATCGTACACAAGATTGAGAAAGGTGCTCTCTGTTACGGGTGTGTGTGAATGGTGCAGGTGTAATTTAATAAGAGCAGGGGAGGCTGGCGATTTAATAAGATATTGATTTGTCCGCGACTGCCTTGCTGGCTCCATCGCACACACAAACCAGGTAGCCATGAACGTCGATATTTTTGGGGCACTGGCTGGTGCAACGTGTCGGCTGTGCATATGCCGTGCTCAAGCGTGCTTGCAGGCCTGATAGGGCCCGAAATGCAAATAGCCGTTGGCGATATGCATTAACGATACGGGGCAAATTCCGACGAGTACGGCCAGTACGATTATAACATTCATCACGACGGCAACCACCACGGTAACGATAGCCACGACGGCGGCGACGGCGACGACGACGACGACGCCGACTACGATTACGAAGACTGCAACGATAACGACGAGGACGGCGTCGAGAACGACGGCGACCCTCGCGACAAATATACTGACGGCGACGACGGAAGAAACGCCAACAACGGCAGTGACTGCGAAGACGTGTCAATTAGAAAAAAAAGTTAGTGCTATTACTACTGCACCGTGTACATTTTACAAAGTATTTTAACATGTTTGCAGTGTTCAATGTAGTATTTCGAAAATTGCATGTGTAAACAAGATATCTGAGACACAATGGATCTTACAAACAATGGAACATCAGGGAGTGCAGTGGCTTGTCCAGTTTGTACCCTTTATTTACGCGAGGGTATCAGCTTGCAAAGACACTTGGACACTCATCCAAAGGAACAAGTCATCGAAGCTCTTATCAAAGCTAGTTCTAATTCCACGCAGTTGCAACAAACTCAGTTATCACCATCTGCGCCTCCAGCTTCTCCATCTGTACAATCGTCGCAAAGTACACCACCAGTTGCACAGAATACTCATCTATCGACTCAGTCACCATATCCTATAGGACCAATCTTTGAATGTCCACCGCCGATCAGTACCGTGATGCCACCTCAATTTGCTTCGTTCAGTTATCAACAGTTTGTGAACAATGGCACTATGATGATACCGCAATACGCAATGGCTCCTCAAGCTAATCAAATGATGCAAATGCTATATAATCCATACGGTATGTACCAGCAACAACAAATACCAACCGTTCAGATGATCTCACCAGTCACAACTATACCCAATACACCTAGAGGCAGGTCAATAGTAACTATGGCAGGTGAAACAAATGGCAGAACTGCCATTGCTATACCTGTAAATAATTCCGAGCCAAAACAAATCTTACCTGAGATTTTGCCCGAATCGGAACAAGAATCTGAACAAGTGTTACCAGATATCAATCTTCCAGTTTCACCGCCATCGTTAAACGAAGAGAATTCTATGCACCAAACTGAAAGCAACACTAGTATAATTCAAATAGAAACTGATGAGCAGGAGCCTTCTACCTCGGGTAATGAAAATCAGCATATTATTCAGGATGAATATAACATTCCAAGAACATTGGCGATCACTTGTAATGTTGAGGATACCGTGGATGATAATGTCGAAAGTGTGTTGCCTGATATTGACGAGGGCGAAACTTCATGTGTTGTTACTGTAGATGTTCAATGTAAACCTATGCAATATGAATCCTCGGATGTGCAAGAATATGTACACATGTACAAAAATGAAGATGATAATAATAAAAATACTATGTCCCAAGCATCGCCAGTGGCAACACAAAAGGAAGCTGAAGAAACAATTACAGAGAAAGTTCCTTGCACAGAAGTAAATGAAACTGATGGTACCTCGTCTCAAACACCTGTAGAAAGTGCGAGTAAAGATCCAGCTCAACCTGAAGTAGAACAATTAGAACGTCTTTTAATCACCATTATGGAAAATGAATTCAGTACTGAATCACATAAAAAATCTACTAATAAAGATGAGAAAAAGAAAGAGGAAGAGCCAAAAGAAGATTCTCCCTCTTCTCCTCCAGAAAGAGCAGAAAGTGTGATTCATGAAATAGCAGCTAACAGTTCCAGTGAATTTGAAAACAGTTGTAAGTCCGATCTAGAAATAAAAATTAGTGAAAGTTCAGAAATTGATATAGATAGTAAAGAAGATAAGATTTTAAGTCTTTCATATCGTTATAAAAACAGTTTGTCTGCACCTGCATCGCCTATGCCATCAGAAATTCGTCGTTCGACTTATTCTGTTCGTTCGGTATTGGGTTCACATGAAAACCTTAATTCTTACCCAATCGGTTTTGATGCAAACACATTGCAAGACGAAGAAAATTATGAAGATGAGAAAAATGAAACGGAAGACAACTTTGATGAAGCTGACATGGAAATAGAAGAAATCCAGAGTCCTCATACACCTTTCATTAAATATGGCGAAAACGCAGACAATGTTAGATCGCATACTCCGTTATCTGTTAGCAGTGGTATCTCTGTATTAAGGGTGAGAAAGGATCTCAGTAAACCATGCTCACCTGCTTCTGTGCATTCATTTTGTCACATAGATAATGGTATAAGTCATGACGAAGAAAGTAATATAGCAATGGACGCAACACCAGAAAAAGATCCTATTGATTGTTCTTCTATGGAACAAGATGTAAAAACAAATCAAACAGAAACATTTTTGAATGAAACTGTTGAGAAGAAAATAGAAGGAAATTCAGCATATCAATCTGTAATAACTGAACATGTGAGCTCATTTCCCACAATTTCACAACAATCAACATCGTCGTCGCATGAACCATATACTAGCACACCAAATAAAAGTAATCTTGTAAATCTGTCGGAATCTATAGATGTTGCAAGTAGTTCTGACTCAAAGAGTTTCCATTCCTCTAAATCAATTATACAAAAGCCATCGATGGAACTACTTAGTTTAAACGAAGATGCCCATGCAGGTCCAATGAATGTTTTTGAATTTGATGGGCTTCAGATCTTAGTTCCTAGTACATTTATAAGTGATTCTTCACAAAAAGCTGTTAGTGCAACCAGTCAGCAGTCTATGGCAAGTAGCGAAGGTGGAATAGGCATAGACGAAGAAGTAAAGAGTGTTAATATGAGAGCCGATGAAACTATGCCACCTAGGGGTGAATTATCAGAACAGGAAAGCAATGGATGCACCGAACCGTCTGCTTGGCAGGTGTGTATATAATCTATTTTTTATTTAGTTAGTAATTTTAAGAAATCAATTTCATTGGTATAATCTTACATAAGTTACCTTAGGACATTGTTTATTACTAAATGTTTTAACCATACCGACTACAAAATGTGACTTGTATACATTGTTCTATAAAACTTACAAGACTGAATTTTGATTTTTCGAAATTTTTATAACAACATATGCCTGAATGAATAAATTTATTTAATAATTTCTAATAGAAGCGTTTTTATAATTTTAATAATTACAAAATAAGAAATGTAAAACTAGTCATTTCACCAATCGTGGTATGGTTAGTGTTAATTGTCGTATTTTTAGGTGTAATCACTATATTTTAAACTATATTTTTAATACTTTTTTCTTAATGCTTTAATTATGTTTACATTGAAAGATGCATTTTATTGTGTACATAGCTGTATGCTGGTCAGGAGTCATCGCGTATGTCTACTTCTTATGACTTGATGGCCCGTGAGAGTTGGGAAGAATCTGAAGGATCAGACAATGAAATTAGTGGACCGTTGTTAGACAGTAGATCGTTAGCTACACATTTCACATCGAGTTTATTCCTAGATCGAGACAGAAAAACTCCAACAAAACGAACATTCAAGTGTTATCATTGTCCCGAGGTATTTGATTGTCCAAAAGAACGCAGGGTACACAGTACTACTACGCACAAAGAAGCTGGACCTAGTAGTAGCAGAGATTCCACAGATCAGCCTGAGGTGAAAGATATCAAATTGCTAGATGGTCGTATGAACGCATTTGAGGATATTTTTGTACCAGGTTTACATGTTCAACAAGTTTATCATCAACAACCACTATTACATCAACTTCAACCACCACAATCATCGGATGTAACTGCAAAAGTAGAACCTGATCAAAAAATTGAAACCTTAGTGTTACCATCAAACATTGAGGTAGTTTGTACTCTGTGCAATCAACGATTTAGTAGTGAAAAATCGTTACAGCTACATCATAAAAGAGTACATCTCACAGAAACTTCGAAACGAGTTCGTGATAGTACCAAGTGCCAGATATGCCAAGAAGAGTTTCCCTCGGTTTTATTGTTTAATGCACATCTGAAAATACATCCGTTAGAGTGTGGTCAATGCGGAAAGTATTTTTATAGGAAACAGAACTTCAAGTTACACATGAAACGACATTTAGGGATAAAACCGTTCCCGTGCACTGTTTGTGACAAAGCATTTTTAACGAAACAGAAGTTGGACGAGCATACCAATGGACATACTGGAAATGCACCTGTTAAATGTAATCTTTGCAATGAAACATTTCGTAGATATTCAAATTTGACTCAACACAAGAATAGACATCACCTTAACATAAAAAGGAAGTTAAAGGATTATATATGTCACTGCGGTGAAGTATTCCACACAAAGAAAAAATTGGCTTGGCATAAAGAGACACACGACGACAAGCCCAAAGCGTGTACGTATTGCAATGAAAGATTTATTCATATGGCTAGTTTGACCAGACACATGCGCCGTGCTCACAACAGAAGATTCGTTCCAGATGCTCAAAGGGAGAGCGAAAACGTTGAATGTCCTATATGTAAGTGTATTTATTTGCGATCTTCCTTAGCAGTACATATGCGAGTACATAACGGGGAAAGACCATATGAATGTCAAGTTTGCTCCAAGGCGTTTAGTACTAAGTGGAACTTACAATTGCACAAATGGACACACGCTGCCCGTAGCACCAAACCTTTCAAGTGTAATCAGTGTAGTGCCGCATTTTACCGGCACAGCGATTATACCGCTCACATGAATTCTCATAGGAACGTGCGTCCTTATACCTGCAACTATTGCGGAGCGCAGTTTATACGAAAGTATAATTGTCTAAGGCATGTCAAAGAGCATGAAGAGAATAAAGCATACACGTGCGATGTTTGCAACAAAACATTTCATAGATCATACTATCTGAAGGAACACTTACGAGTGCATTCGGGCGCCAGACCATATACATGTCATATTTGTGGGAAGTCAAGTGGTACGAAGTCGAACCATAACAAGCATGTTAGAATCCATCATGCGCGAGAGCCTGTAAATACCGAAAATTAAACGAAACGAACGAGAGTTTTCATTCATTTAGTCAATATCGACGTTTTTAAAAGTATTGCGTTACGATACTTTGTCTAAGTCTTTTATTTTTTAGTTGTTTTTTTTCATCTAATAATATTCCTTCACTTTTTATTCGCTAATGGGAATACTAATTTAGCACAAAAGCAAGAATAACAAAGTGGAAAAAATTTTATTGTATGCATAACGTAGGCATTCTATAGTTCTTTTTTCTTTTAAAGGTCTCGTTCGTTTTTCTCTTATGTATTAAGTATTTTAATGTAGGCACTTTAAACTTGAGTTCAGCATAACTTGTGTCATGCTAAATGCATCAACAATCGTGTGAAAAAGTTTAATTTGTCTTATTCGCAAAGAAGATGGTTTTGCGTTAGGTACCTTGTCTGAGATACAGTACGTTCTAATTCATGAAATTTTCGTCGAATAGTCTGCTAAAATACAATGACTCGAGACTGTAACTACTTAAGATAATAAGAAAATTTGTAAGTAATATTAACTGATACATATTGTCTGGAGATCTGATGAGCAACTTCCGTAAAAGGAAACCTATACGATGAGATGCTTTTGCCAACTTACACTAATTAACTATTAGATAATAATGAACTAACTGATCAATGTAATGGAGTCATTAAGCACTTTTTATGTGTTGATCGTTATACGAAACAAAAAAACAAGATTTTTTTACGATAACTATTTTACACGAGGCATGAATATTGTGGTTTTATGCATTGGCATTGAATGTGAGAACACGACGAAATGGCGAGAGACAGAGAGGCCCGTATTTATTTGCGTTGATTTCTACAACGCCCAAGGCCCTATATGATAATTAGCGTTATTAATTATCACAAAGGTAGTTACGGATCTTAGTTATTATTCTTCTATATTTATATATTTTGCAAAATGTAATGATTTTTATTGCTAATTGTAATTCCAAGACTGATCGATGTTGGTTCCTCATATTGCTCTCCCAGGTAAACGTAGTATATAGAGACGTGTATGCTTGTAAGATTTTTAATCTTAAGTGGGATCGTGTATGCGAAAATTTTCACGAAAGCAAATTCGTGTTCAACCAAAATAATCAAGTATACTATGTCAAGTATCTTAACGTTTGACTCTTATATTATGTGAAGTGTTTGTGACTGTTTGTTGTCACAGATTTTCAAGAGAGCAATATGAACGAAAAGAAGCGCTGGGTTATTATCGTGTATTGAAATTTTTTGTTGAGCTGCGGTTAGGATGCGTTGTTGTTGTTGTGAAAACTGTTTTTTTTACCGTGGAAACCGTTACGAATCTGAACGAAATTTGCATGAAACTTTTTAGCCAATCTATTTATGTCCTACGTATTGAGTTTTTATTTGTTAATGGTTATTTCATAAATGATCTTCGAAGATTCTTAATGTACAATTACACGTTTTTGTTTCTTCTAAGATAGAAAGAAACCGTGCGTTTTGTCCTAGTTAAATATAACAATTTTCGATACTCTCGGATGTTGAGCGTATTATTTACACACATGACCAACATCGACGTCCAAATGTGCAATCGTTTAGTTAAAAAATAAAAAAAAACATGTGCATTCCCTACTGAATGCGATTGTAGATAATGTAAATATGTATATCGTTTTATTTTATAACAGAGCCAGCGAATTCTTGTTGGCAATTAATAATTGTCTAAAAAGCAACTCGTACTCTTAATGAGGATAAAATAGGATAATTATTACCATAAAAAGAAACTATAAATCAGCAACATGTGTATACCTTAATAAAAATTATGTATTGAGGTACTTTTTTAAATAAGTTCTTTGCATTTTTATTTGCTAGTACTGTTTTAACCCTTTGTTTCTAAGTTTAAAATGCGGTGAAATAATTGACACGCAAAGCAAATGATAACATTAGTGAGAGGAGCATGAAAGTATGTACAAATTGCAAATTCTACAAAGTTTTGAAGTGCATTCCGAATTGCTCTCAAATGAAAGGAGTTGTATTCATAATGAAGTCGTTAAAGAATTTCAATATATGTATTTATAAGGTAAACGTGCTGCTAATTTCAAATATGGCTGAAGAATTAACAATCTGTCTTACATTATACAAAATAGATAGGTGAAAATACATTTTTCTTTGTAAGTAAAAGAAATTTATTCAAGTTCAAATACACATTATATACATATATATATATATATGTATATGTATCACATGGTCATTCAATTAACAGTTTACTAAGTACTTTCCAATTATTGCACTAACTTTTATCAATTATTTCTATAAATATTTTAAGAGTCAATACTTATGAGATCATACTTGTTTGAAGTACTCGCCGGTTATAGATAATTCAACAGATTTTTTCACACAAGGATTGTAATTTTTTATTTAACACTATATATACTAGCTAGCAATACAAGTTTAAGTTTTATGATCATATTTTAATTTCTGAAATACCAGTTTGGCGGAAATAATAAATACAACTCTATACTCAATTCATTTATTTTTTTAGTATAAAAAAAAGTTCAAAATTTTCCACATACGTATAAATACTAGGCATTAATTTATATTTAAAATATATATAATTTCATGTATCCTTCTTATTCTCAAAACAGTAAGTCTCAAAGCATTGTCTTCGCATACTTTCATAAAATAAAAGAACACTATGGATCATTAATTTCGAAAAGTTATATTATCGATTATAAATTTTGGTCTTTTATATTACTTGTTTTGTTTCCTTTCTATGCCATTATTTATTCAAATTAATAAGTTAACTTTAAAGTTTCTTGCCGCAAATGTGTTAACTATAATACAATTAAAATCATAAAAGGTACGATTCAACGATTCCTATACGAGACTTAAATTTTAATTACTATATATAATATCAAATAATAACATCAGCGTTTTTTTCGAGACTTAGAAGGCCGAGCATTCTTCTTGACAGTGCCAGATGTTTCTGGTATCATTATGTGACCTGCTGCTATTTCTTCCCTTAATTCCGAATTTTCCACTTTCCTTTGAGCATCAATGTAGAACATTAAGTCTTGAACCTGTTCTTTTAAATCTGTGACTTCTGTTTCTTTAGTATTTTTATATTCAGTCATTTCATTTTGCAGAGTTTGATACTTATCTTTCCAGGACACCTGATTCAATTCTAACGCTTTTCTTAGCTCTTTTTCTTCAGTTAATTCCGATTGTACTTGCGCTAACTTATTACTAACTTGTTGTAATCGTTTCTCTACACTTTGTTTCTCACGATTGAGTGTTATCAATTCCTCCTGAAACATTAAATACAAAAATGAAATTTTCAATTTATTATTTTTTAGAATAAAAGTTACCTTAACTTTAGCGTTCTCTTCCGATACTTGGCTTAATTTGTCTCGTAGCTCTGCAGTTTGTACAAGAGAATGTTGCTCTATCCGGGAAAGTCTATCTTCGAAGTATTGTCTCTGAGTTTCTAATTGCGAAGTTAAAAGATAAGTAAACTCCAACTGTACAGAATCTACTTTTTCTTCCATTGCAGCACCTTCAGCTTTAGTTGCCGTAGGACCGCCTTCAACCATTTTTCCATCTTTGTTTTGTAATAATCGATGAACAAAATTATCTCCCACGTAATCCCAGACTCTGTTATTTCCCAATTGCATGGCATAACAATGCTGTGTTTCACGATAGTGTTGAAACGCGTGTCCTTGATGATATCGCGAGCAACCTATGTGTCCGCATATTAAACAAATCCACAAAGCATCGTTACTTTCACTACTATCTGAAAAACATATTTATTATTCTTATTATTTTTACTGTCTCCCCTTTTAACGATAGTAAAATAAATTTTACGTACTGCATTCCATACAATAACTGTCAGCAAGTGACTCGGGACTTTGCGCATATCTACAAACTGGACAAGAAGTATCTCCCCATTTGGCTAAACAACTTGCATGAAACGTGTGGTTACATAGAATTGTTAAAATTCCGTCTACACTCTCGTCCATTCTTTCCAAACACACTGGACAAAGTGGTAGTTCTGTGTGTCCAGATAGTGGCATTGCATTATCTGTCACTTCTACGTTATACACAAACACCATATGGCATATAACATCTGGTTCAAAGGAATTATACGGAGTACCATTAAAAGAACCATAAAATTCTGTTGCAGCATTCTGAAATGTTATTTAAACATTAATATCATGATACAATAAATAGATATCATACTAGAGAATACTGATTGAAACATATTTGTATCAAATACTCTTATTTTTTATCAAAATATTTTAATTTTATAAATTTTTCTTAATTTACAAGTATTAGTTTAGAATATAACAATTTCATAAACAATTTAGTAAACTTCATTTAGTACTACTATCAATAAATGAGATTGATATTTTTTTTGTCTTAAACATACATCTTTGCGATCTTTAGTATGATTGAAATTTGAAGAAAAAATCGTAATTATAATTACTGCTGTTTTGAAGGTAATTAAAGCCATATACTGATTAGGACTACCATCTCTAAGTATCCTAAAATGTCGTATGTCTTGATGGCAAGGTGCCGTAAATCTTAAAAGATCATGGCAGGTCATTGTGGCTGGGACTGCTAGAATACAGATAGTCTGAGTACGTTCTGCAGCTTGACTTATGTCTGTTAATTTACTATAAAATAATAAACATAGTTATTTTCGGTAATCAATAATAATAAAACAATAACAAGGTGTACATACTTCTCCTTGTATAAATGTATAATCCCTTTAGTCACTTCGACAAATGGATTTCCAGAAATAAAATTGATTTGGTCGTAAGCGCAAGCACTTGCACCAGCCATATCTGAATTATCATAAGTAGCTTCTTCAGAATTAGCTCTAGAAGTAGATCCAGACATACTAGTTCCTTGAGAAGGAAGCGATAAGTCTGGCTTGTCGGTAAGTTTTGTGCAGTTCTCCATATTTATTCTTGTTGGTTCTCTGCGTCCTCTCATCTTGGCAGCCATTGCTCCTGGTTTGTAAGATCCACAATGAATTGATACAGAGGGTATGTTTTTTATTCTTATTCCCATAATCTTTTAAAAATGTTAATAATAATATTAAAAAATAATACACTACATATACCTACAAATAATCTTATGTATGTTTGACATTTATTCAATACATGTTATAGGATGAAATTTCTTATAGACCTATCTTATTCATATTCTAACAAAGAAAAACAGATACGAAGAAAGAATAATATTATCATGACAAGACACATAACCTCAAAGAAAATTGTAAACAAACAGATTTATCAGAATAATTTGGTACGAAATCAACGGAGTTCTAAATAGAGAAATGAAAGTTGTTATTCGAAGAGACAGATTGGATAAATATTTACCATTCGTTTCTTCGGTATCTTCGTCAACTATCTCGACGCGAATAACGCAAAGAGATACAGAAATAGGAAAGGAACTCATTCCATGAAATAATACTTTTTGTGCATTATTACAAACTATTGTGATTTAATATGTTTAATTCTGTGTAAGTTCTGGTTTTATTGTATAGGAGTCGATTCGTTGATCGATGGCGCTTCGATCAACATTTTGAGATAGCTGACCAACTACCTAAAAAACTCTTTCCTTTTTTCTGCTCTGTTAGATGTGAAAATTAGCCTAAATATCTGCTGATGGATTCGTCTTGTTTATACGTTTTCTTTACTAATTATGACTATATACATATACAGTAGAATTCCCTAGAAATTTCCAATGATTAGATAGTTCATTCAATAAGAGCTCACTAATTTCTCTCTCTACCTGACCTGTCAGTTTGGACGAGTTCATATACAATAATATACATATATATCATGGATATAGGAATATAGGGATGGAGCACGAGCTGGGATCAGTGGCAAGGGGGGGTGTTCAGGATTCAGGAGGAGGCAGGGTAAAATCGGTGCCTAAATTTGATTGGTGGCATTTCTGCGCATACTCTGTACCGCCAAGTGTGAAATATGTTTACAGATTGCTTACAGGTTTACATATATCTGACAAGTTGAAAATAGAAAAGTGTTAGTTAACTCTTTGTCTTATAATAACGTATGACACTCGCGAAACGAATTATGTCTCAAATATTGTAATGAACGTTGTTAAATGATTAAAAGTGAAATAGAAAGTAGAAATCTTCTACACTTTTTGATTTTATACAATTAGTAGTTACATATTTCATGTTTATGTACAATTTTAAATAATGAATAAATCTGTAGTCGGAAAAAATTCTAGGATATATAAAATAAAGGCTGTATTTGGATAGGACGAGGGATTAAAGAAAATTTAAATTAGAGAATGTAGAAAAGAAATTAAAATGTGTAACACGAATTAAAGAACATACTAATTTTGAATAATTTATATTTTAAAGTCATTATTTTTATAAAACGAAGAGGTGTTATATATTTAATAATTAATAAGGATAACGTAAATGTTATTTTTTCCAATAATACAATTAAAAATAGGGTACAATAAGTTTTTGCACATAATAGGCTTATATATATGTAATCTTTATTACAACGTTTTGTTCGTTTTACAATATTTAACAAGACTTATACTAGGTTTCGCGCAAAAATCATTGTCCTCTAAATAAAGTTAGTTTATTATAGTATGTGTGTTGGCTAATTGGATTATCTATTTTATTAATAGCTACATAATGCAATATTGTGTTAGTTTAGAAGTAACGGTAATATCAATTTATGTTTTTATTATGACAATGAATGTATTTACGTGTTGTTAATGTAGTTATGTGTCCATATTATTTTCACATATATCACTGTAAGATGTCCCTTCTTCATTAAGGGTTTTCTGGAATAAAACAAACACATATAAGTAGAAATAAAACATTATTGTGCAAAATGTTTGGTATACTCAAAAAAATTGAACATGCTCAGTATTATACATACACGTGGTAATGCATTTCGTTTCAATCGCATATATGAACCTTTTGTGTAGGAACTTGTTTCTTCAAAGTGCATTGAGCAAATACAATCTCTCTTTGGAATTTCCAATATTCTGATGCCTAAAAGATCTGACCATAAACTGCGAGTATCAGGAACTTTTGGAAAACTGCAAACAGAATCAAAGTTTAAAATAAAATATGTTCTAAGATCATAATCATATTATCTATAATAAAATAATCTTCATACCGATGAAATGTAACTTTCACAACACCTTCTTTTCCAATTTTGAAAATCAGATCGGTTGTTACACGATGGCACAAAGCACTTCATTTTACGACACGGAAATGAAACGGTACGAGATTATGAGACGCTTGGTGACGCTCAGTGACGCTTGGAGATGCTCCAAAATGCTCGATGCTGATAGGTTATGTGACGCTGTACAATGCGTGGCGCTGCATACATAATGACCACATAATGACGTACTGCGCTTGCGCCCGAACACAGCCAATGAAAATTAGGCACAAATTTTACCTCGTCCCCGTCTCTAAATTTGCCAACCCCGCAGCGACACGCTCCATCCCTATATTCCTATATCCATGCGGCTGACTGACGCTGACACTACTCAAATAAAAATTGTCTACATCGATTGCAAGAAATATAAACTAAATTGAATGTTATTTCTTTCCTTAATGATTGTAATAGAGCAGAAATCATATATTGTCGTTTTCAATTTAAAAAATTTTTTTAATTCATACTTCATTGTAATACCTTAATAAAACATATAGAATAAACATTCGTATCTCAAATATACTTTATATAATGGTTATTTCATGATAAAATGCCAAATTCTTTGAAATTATCCTGTTTATTCTTTCCGGGTATACCCCCCTCACCCTTATAAGTCAAGCATAGGCGCTGTCGATGAGCATAACTTGTACATCTTTCGAAGCTGTGACGTCACACATTACCATAATTTTTGCCATAGGCCAAATTATCTACGCCGTGTCTATAGGTATATATGGTCTAAGGTCTGTCACGAGCCATCTCATGCAAGCGTGACGTCACGAGATAGTAGCCTGTTGCTAAAGTTCCTGATAAATAAATTTAGTGTTTGCATGGATGACGTAAGTACAGACACAGACGTATTTAGTATCTCGTTAGTGTAGTTGCTCATTGGAAAATGTTACGGAAGGGAATAGTTTTGAAATAATCATAGATATTAATTTGCAAGATCTTTATTGAAAATCATTCAATGCGTTTGTTTTTATATTTATACTACTACTAGTCTACTATAAGTTGATGAAAATTCCATAAAAAAACAATGAAAAATAAAGAAGTTTTGTAATTGTAAATGTAAATCCTGTTATTTATTATGATTCCTCCAATACATCTATTTTTACATTTACTTTTAAACCGTTATCCAGTTGTCTCCATTTTGAAATCTTGTTCTCGCATATTATAGACGATAATCGGTTTCCTCCAATGTATTTCTACAAATAAGAAAACATCGAATTAAACCACTGTTTATAGCACACATGTGCATGCATATAAATGCAGGCGAAGTATCGATCACATAATAATCTTGTTACATACATTTCTTTGAGGTGCAACTTTTCCGCCGTCAGCGCAAGCTTCCTGATATTTCGAATTGTGGATGCAGCAGCGATTTGCACTTCTGAATCGTCGGATCCGACTAGACGCAATATATGCTGAAAAAAAAATGCATTAACACATTTGTGAAGGGGTGTTCACTTTGATGGCTCGTTGTAAGCTTAATTGGTACCTTGATCACGCCAGACGTATGCATAGTAATGCAATTCGAGGGTTCTTTGCTCAAATGATACGCCGCTATGCAAACACCTCTCAGAACATCAGTATTATCGCTGGTCATATACTTAACAAGCGGTGCAACCGCGTTCAATTGACCAAACTTAAAACTATTTTCTTCCCATTCGCTGCAGTAAGCTATAGCTAAAGTCAGATTCGCGCGCAAGCCTTCGTCTTCCTGGATTGTAACATTTATCGCAATTCAGTGTTATTTGTTGCGTGAATCGTGCTGTAGAAAAAAATTACCGTTGTCACGAGCTTCGCCAGTTCCTCCACCACACCGTGGTCGCTAAGGATGCCCAAATTTTCTGGATCGGTCGCGATCTCGGCGATGGTAGCGCAAACTGCGCTCAGAACTTCGGTATCTTTACTTTGGAGGAGGCTGACCGTAAGTTCTAGTCCGCCCACAAATGCCCGCACCATTTCCGGCGAATCTTTCGCGTATTTAATGCAGGGGACCAACGCGAGACAAGCGTTTCTTTTGATCTTGACGCTGAGATGTTTCAGCAACGACCAGATCAATCGCACGCCGTCCAAAACGTGATCAGGATCGTTGATGATGTCCATACACTCTTCGTCTTGCGCGCATTCCCTCAATACCAACGGTACATTCTCCAGCAAAGGTTCGTGCGTCGACGTTAACAGTCTGATCTACGCGTTAATAAAAAAGAAAAGAAATTTTCAGAATTATTGGGAATACAGGTTTCCCCCGTGACTGAGGGGGAAAGCAGGTTTGAGGGCGTGGGGATATGAAAAGAAATTAGGAGAAGGCAAAGGGGGAGAGTTGGCACGGTTGTGTTGGGAGGAGATAAGGAAGAGGGATAAGTTGGGAAGGATAAGAGAAGGATGGGAGAAGGAGAGATGGGAATTTTTTGAAGGAAGGGGGTGGGAAGATGGGGAAGTAAATGAAATGTTAGAAGAAAAAAGGAAGAGTATGAGTGAGGAAATAATTAAAAAAGAAAAAGAAAATCAGAGGATAGAGAGATGGAGTAGGATAGTGGAATCTAGGTCCAACAAATGGTATGGATTAGTGAAGGGGGAGGGACTGCCAGAGTACTTAAAGAAGGGTTGGGGGGAAAGTAGGTGGCAAAGGGTTGCAAGATTTAGACTAGGGAACGAAATGAATGGAGAGAAATATTGGGTGAGTGAGGAAAAGAGAAAATGCAGAATATGTGGGTGGGTGAATGAGACATGGGAGCATGTATGGGAAGAATGTTTGAGAGTGGATGAGGATAAAGGGTGGCAGGAGTGGATGTGGGAAGTGTTAGAAGACGGAGGAGGAGGGGAGATGTGGATGAGAAAAGTGGATGAGTGGAGAGAGGGAAGAAAGGTAAAGATTGGGATGGAAGATGAGCGACCGGAAGAGGAGGTCCGCAGGATAGGGTCTAGGGAAGGGGGGTTAAAAAATGGGGTAGAAAAAGGGAAAAGGAAAGAGGTAGGGGGGGTAGGTTAAGTTTAGATTAAGATCTTTTGTATATAGGTTTCTCTCTCTCTCTATAATATAGGTTAAGTTAGTTGTAAGCTAGTATATAAGGTTAAGTTAAGGGTGAATTGTAAGATGTAAGTGTAAGAAGAAAGGAATTGTAACCCTAAGGGGAATCAATTAAAAGGATTATTATACAGGTTTCCCCCGTGCAACGCGGATAAACTATGTTAGTACAATTGAAACTCTACTTTCTAAATGTAGATCCTTTCACTGAAAGAAGCTTGCATTGTAAGAAAGAGAACTTTACTAAAACCTTAGTTACGTATTTTAGGAAATGTTAGTTATGAAATAATGGTATACTTCTTCGGAACCTGACTATTGTATTACACGGGGGATACGCACACTACGACACAGGTCGCTTAATTACTGTGTTTCGTTACAAGTTTCGGTAGGCCGTCGTTCACTCTGAGGATAGTCCTGTTGGCAGGGTCCTTGCAACATTCCGCCAGGGCTCCCACAACGTTGACCTGCACGTCTTCGTCCTCGTATTCCTCCAGGAACATCACTAAAGAAGCCACCAAACCGTTCTGATTGAACCTCGCTACATTCTCAGGGCTTATCGCGCATTTCCAAATTCCGCCGGTGACCGCTGCCAAGAGGCTCTTGTTCTCCTGAACATCTTTGTTTTTCACCAATTTGCAGAGCATGTCCAGACCGTTTGTTTCCCGAACTATGTTCCTCGCAACTTTGTTCGGGCCGCAGTTGAATATCGCTCGAGCGCAGTTCTCTTTCAATTTGATATCTCCGCTCTTCAAGTGATGCACCACCGAGTATATGACATTCGTATCTTCGAACGCCTCTCGGAAAACTGCCTGCGAATTTTCCATTTCTCTTTGAGAAAAGCTGTTAGGTCGTTCGGAAAGTAATTTCGTTCGAGTAAATTCATGTAACTGAATTTTTTGCTAATAAAAAACAGAAATTCTAGGAGCATGGGATCGATAAGTTGCTTGAAAAATCGCAAAAGATCATACAACAAAATGTTATAAAACTTATTATAAATAATAAAAAATGGCTTTCATTTTCCCTCGAGGAAACGAAATGACTTTTCGAACAAGCCAATACATCCTTTCAAAAAGGTATACCACTTACCATGGTCGCACACTGTTGGACAGTACCCATCATCGGTATCACCAACGAGGTGTGTTTCGATTTCAAAAAAACGCTCCATAATTTTAACAACGCCATACTTGCGGAGCTCCTCTTTCACTTTAGGGCTGCGGCTCAGAGAATCCAGCACTTTCGCGCAAGCTATGGCGACCGACACCAGCTCCTTGTTAGTTTCGCTGGCAGTGTCGAAAGGCTGACGGAGAATCGAGTCAGGCACGTCCATAACATCCAACTGGAAAAATACTGTTGTATAAATTTTGATTTTCGATATTCAACATCGAAGAATCAAGCGTCAGTTCGCGACGAAGCGCTTACGATGAGAGGTACGCCGCCCCGAAGACGTATTTGCTTCCGAGCTTTCCTTATTTGTGCGATAATCGCCATGGTCTCTGCGGCCAGGACCTTCGTGGCAACAAAACTCTTTTACTTTCTTTGGATCGAATCGAAAGAAACATACTGTTAGACCAGACGTTTGTAGGGGGAAACTAACTTGAATGTCTCTAGCTGGATGTTTCAGCATTTGGATCAAGGGTGTCACGATGCCGAGATCGATTAAGGCTCGTCTCATCTCCGAGGACCTTGCAACTTGCAACAAAACCGACAAAGAACCGCTCTGACACTTTAAATCCGTGGTTTCGAGGAGGTTCACCAAGATCTCCAAGCCTCCCATTTCTTGGATGGCTCTTTGAATGATCTATTTTCGAGCATAATCCTTTTATTATTTTTCCGTACTTTTAACAAATTGTTCGTGAACTTTCGCATGCCGGGTCTAAGGGAAAAGTATCTTTCAAGGGAGCGTTACCCTGCTACTCAGGTCGTAGTCCTTCAAGAGGCAGAGCGCTACCAAAGTGGCGGTCTGGTTGCCTGCTTTCATGTATCTGATAAGCTTCTGTATATGCCAGAATTCCGAAGGCACTTCCGATACATCTTCCGTCAATCGTTTCAGTTCCTCGTCACTTTCAGACTCAGGCTCGTCGTCCGAGCTTTCATCTTCCAGTTTCTCAAGAATCTGTTGGACTCGGGGCCCAAATGGCTCCCCGGTGACCATCGACACCAATGGTTTAGGTGGTTCTTCCAATTCTATCACCTCCGGAATGTCCGGTTCGATGCTTTCCCCATGGAAATCAAATAGTAATTTTAGAACAATTGTTAATTTTTAAAGAATCATTTAGCTATTTTGTCCTCGCGCAGGAGGTTAATATTAATCATCATTAATATTAATTAATGGATTAATTGTGGTCTGTTTTTCGGAAGAAAAGATCCGAGATTCGTTAACAGTCATCGTAGACTGGACAACTATTATGACGACCGCTTCAAGCCCTTTCTTTCGAATAACAGGATATACAGTACAGGACTTACGTTGGCACAGGTTCGATGTCCATCTTCTTGACATCTTTTTTTCGTTTCGGTGGCATGGTGTATTAATTATGGCTAGCTAAAGTGATTGTAGAATTCTATGTTATCAGTCGGAAGCACTTGTTAAATCCTGTAACGAAATTTTCTCTTGTGCTTCTACCAACGTGGTCAAACGTTATCCTGCGTTGAACGCTTTCATATCGACCAAACAATACGTCGAGATCATGTTACGGAAGTTCATTATTTTACAAATATTAACCTATTCGGTTTGACTTAGCATTTTACTGGAGTCATTTGTGCTGATATTCTTGAAATCTGCCGTGTGAAATTTGAATTTCAGTTGCCAATTAAAGAACACGATTTGCTAACTTCAGAAAATCGAACTGTTCCTTTTAAAAAAAAAAAGCATATAACTATAACTAATAACCAACTATATTTATTTAAAAAAAAAAAGTAAATTACACAAATTTTTATAATAAATACGTGAGAAATTTCGTACAATAATACTAACGAATAAAATCGCAAGATATTTTCAAGCTTTTTAATTCATAAACAATATAAGTGTATAAAAATTAATAAAATCGTAGTTCCTTTTCTATTTCAATTAAAAATTAATTATACAAAATTCTTGCCAAACTGTAACTCCGGCAACTAAGCTCTACAAAATATATTTATATTTATTTCTACTTTCTAATGAAAAAAATTCACGCTTATTTCTCGAATATGCGAAAAAATATCCTGAAAGTTTCATAAAAATCCGTTTTGTAATTTGTTAGGAAAAAAATGTTACACGTAACATTTGGAGTATTTCCAATTTGAAATTCGAATCTTCGGTAGCGCGGGTAATTTGAATGGAGCGGTGTTCGGCTCGCGCTACCAGCTCGTTTGAGAACGAACGCTGGAAGGTTGGCCAACCTGAAACGCATTGAATGAAAAATTGATGAGCTGTGAGCATCCGCAGTGCGCATCGTGTGTTGTGTTGTGAATGGTGTCGTTACGAGCCACTTTCAGCGAAAAGTTTACTGTCTGGCCTATGATCTGCGGCCGCGAAAATGTTTGTGCGTGACACTTAAACACTGACGTGCACGCGCTGCGATTCCGTGGAAAATCTAAATGAGAAAAGCGTCCGCTCTGCGCTTCCCAGCGACGATATAATCGTGTTGTTCGTAGAGCGGGAACCGTCGAATATCACACAATGGCAGATTTCGACGCGATCTACGAGGAGGAGGAAGAAAATGAACAGAATTTGGAGGAACACTACGTGACAATGGTGCCAGATCCCATAGTTATTCGGGGAGCTGGAAACATGACTGTGTAAGAAAAATTTTGTTGTTTTTTCGATCGTCACGTACACGGTCTCCGAGATCTTTCAAGAACAAAAAGACGATACTGCATACTCTTTTTACAGAAGATATCATCTGTATTCATCATTCTCTGTACTTTGGACAATATTTAAATTACATACAATGCGGCAAGAAAGTATTCGAACGCTTGCTATTAACACGTTACTTATCTGGTGGGTATTAAATTGTTTTTGAAAGTCTGTGGTTCATACCTAGGGATTTCTAAAATAGATTTCTCATTTACTATAATAATTTTAATCGAGTGCCAATGAATCGCTTTCAGTGACGTACTGTAATCATTTCGTTTGGAATTGTTATTTAAAAGAATATTTGAGAGCCTATTAATAGGTGTCTGGTAGGTAAAGCGTTTAAACAAGTGTTTACACTTTAAACAATGAAAATATGCATGTCAGATTTGAATTCTGAAAGTAATGTTATAACTACTGTAAGACACAAGTATTAGGATTATATGTGTAAAATATGAAGTAAATTGGATAATATTTGCAAAAGTTATGGAACATTTATAGCAACAATGCACTAAAAGAGTCACAATAGTTTTCATTAATTCTATGCACTTTATTTTATATTAATACTTAGTTGACATGTTGTATCGTGCTATGTATTAGCTTTTTAATTATTTTAGATTTTACATAACTTCAGACTTTTAAAATCTCTAATGATTTCTGCTCATAAATGTTTCACGAGGTTAATGTATAGATTTGGTGGGAGTGCACAAAAAGATATGTACAGTAGAATCCTGTTTATCCGGATTGGCAAAAATAATCCCTGACTTCAGCGGGTGTTTGAATACTTTCACGAGCCACTGTAAGTAAAGTTGATACAATGTGCAATGTAGTTTTTAAGAATGTTTGACAATTATACCAACTGTGAAAAGAAATAATCGTGTATTTTTTCCATATTGTATTTTCTAATATTTATTTGTACAAGAGAATGAAGAACTTTGGTTCGATATAGTAGAGGGTGTATATAAGTAGATTTACTTTTCAGATTCGGTCTTAGCAATTGTTTTGAATCGGGGTTTCCAAATGAGCTGGTATCACGTGTTGCCCCAGAAGAATTCAAAGCAACTGTTATGAGAATAAACAGTGTGTTAAAAAAAACTTTACCCGTTAATGTTAAGTGGTTGTTTTGTGGCTGTGTCTGCTGTTGTTGTACGTTAGGTTGTTCCCTCTGGCCTGTCATCTGTTTAAGTAAAAGAGTAAGTGTTTGACCATTGTTAAATTATCCATCTCATTCTTTACATATGTTTTTGCAAAAAATCTTACTCATATTAAAATTCGAAAAATACGGTAATAATGGTTGTTTTTTAATTTTTACATTTTCATGTAGACACAGCACTCGTTAAACAAATTATTAGAATGGGAAAACAGTAGACTATATCATAAACTTGGATTACATTGGAGGCTGGCAAAACAAAGATGCGATACATCGTCTATGATGGAATATGTGAGTAAATGTACAAAAGAATAAGCTACAGCTACAGGATAACCAGTATAAGTTATTACTAGACTGCGGATCTTTATGCAGAAAAAAAATATTATTTCTGCCAATTACAATTCACAGGAGCCAATCAGAAATTTATTACTCTCTTTAATAGTCTTAACACATTGCAAATAATGTCTTGATATTCTCAAGTTCCTTTAATCTGTATATTGCTTGAAGTTACACACACCCATTTTCATTATAAATGAATAAAATCCGCAGTCTACTTATTACACATTGTTTTAGTAATTCATTCAAAGGCTTTACTATGTGTCAAAACGTATTTAAATTAATGAGTTCATACTGTCTCTAGTTACATCATTGCCTAAGCTGTTCTTATACATAGATATATTGATTCTTGTTTATGTATAAGCAAAACACTTACTTGTTTTCACCTTACAGGTTCTGTTAATCGAATTTATTCCAAAAATACCCATATACAAACCTGACTAAAGTCAAGATCTGGATTCTTATGTAAGTTGTACACACGTAGCAAATCGGTGCAAGTCTGTGACATGCAAAAAGCTGTACACTTCTGGCTTAAATTGAAAATGAAAGAATGCCACTATAGATAGCACTCGCAGGAGGCATATTTTTGTAAATATTACATGTAGGATTGCACAGTACAATAATTTGAATGAAATTGGAAGTGGAACGAACTATTCTACATTAGTATATATTCTCTCTCTTGAAAATCATCTTATTGACTAGGTACAAAAATACGGATAATTCGTTCAGTTTCTATTGAGAGAAATTTACTTCTTTTCCTGATATTGCTCCATTCAAAGTTGGAAATACATATTCCATACTTACTGTTTTGCACTGGAAAAGTTATAAAAACAGAAAGATATAGGTACATGTTCAAAATATTGCTTGACGTCTAGTTTGCTAGTCATTAACATGTAATTGTCTTGAACAGTTTTCGTATCTTTGTTAATACTTTCCCAAAATGTACACTTTTCAATTGGAGCACTTTCGATACTACAAAAAACGAAATTTTAAAAGGAATTTAAATGACATGCTGAAAGTTGGAAAGTATTACAGTTCTTTGTGTTGCTATTCAGTGGCTGTGATCGAGAATATAAGACTAGCTTTCAATTCAAGCATGTATATTATACAATTCTTAAAAATTACATGTGTTTGTAGTTTTTATCCATAAGCACGACAAAGAACTTTTGATTTCTCTAAGGGGTGTACTTAATATGCAAAATTAATAATTATAGTTAGATTGCGGATGTTTATGCGAATACATCATTTTAAATATAAATTTGTAAAAGTGAAAACATACACTTCATCGGACTATTTCGTGTATTGCATTTTGCTGGTCAAAATAAATACATAAACATTCATAGTCTGATTATAATATTAGTTTCTCTATATTAGAATAATAATTTAATATCCAGTACAGTGATTCATACGAACGTTCATCTTCTGAAGTATAATTAATAAACATTATGTTACACTTATATTTTAAGAAGATCGTTTTATAAAATACAGTTCAAAAGATGCGTTTAAATTTGCATCAATGAAAACGATATAACTAGTTGTAATTTATACACAATGTGAGTCTTAGAATCATTATTCGGAAATCGATATAACATAGAAAAATATTTTGAGATGTACTGTGCAATGGAACCATGAGCGTAAAGAACAGTTGCTTTTCTTGTGTGTTTAAACAAATTATAATTAAGTAGTACTGTGCAGAATCGATAAATATTAAGGTGAACGTACTTCTAAACAGCGTATTTATAATGTACACGTGTAATCAATGTTTCCTTTTCCTTTTTTTCTATCAGAAAACATTCACTCGTTTACTTTTATGAATGTAGATAGAGTGCAAGTATTTCCTGTGGTTCGTAAATGTGTAAATGTAAATATAGCATTGGCAAACACAAGAAATCAGAACAGAGTCGACCATTTGTTAATTAACATTCGGACACGTATCAGAATTGATTATTGTAATTATATTTAGTAAACTGATAGGGCTAAAAAAAGAAATTAATCAATTTTGTTGATTCTACATTAATATTATAAATATAGTAAATTACTTGCGTTATATTTTTTTGTAGATGAAGTGAAAAAGATGTTACACATTTTCATGAGTGTGACTGTAAATATGTTTAAAAACGAAAAAAACCTTAAATATTTAAAGAAAATACTGGTAAGCTGATATTGTAAAGAACAACTATAGAAAGTATAAAGTTCACAATATTATAGAATTATTTCGAAGTGTATATTGAGTCTGACGAATTTATTAGTATTCGAACAAATAAACATTGTTATTAAATGAAAGATTCCTTTGAAAATATACAAATTTATTTATATATTGGAATTGTAATAGAGAGGATTGTGGCGTAAGGTGGGAAGGTACGAAATTATAAGTCAACTTATATAGTACGAGTTGTTTAACTGTGCCATCTAAATTTATTTGTTAATTATTTGTTGTTTACCAAACAACTTTTGTTTGAAAGATCTTTTGTACAATAAATAGTTTACCAAGTAAATTTAGGTGATAAACGACTTACCCTATATAGTACTTACCAACATATACAAAATTTAAGAAATGAGAGGGATATATTTTTGATAGAGAATTAATAACGAAAAATAACATCCCTAGAAACATTAATTTCTTATTATTACAATTTATATTCTTCAGCCTCAAGGTAGGACACTATGATCATGCCACAAGCTTCGTACTTATAATTCAGATGCTTTTTAGTTCTGCTATGATATCAGTTTTTGCCTAACGAGAAAGTGTTCTCTGTCTCTCTCTTTCTCTCCCTCCCTCTATAGAACTTCATAGCTAAAGGAAATCATGTTCAAGTAAAAAGAAAAAATGCAGCACTTGCCAATCTCCCTCTTCAATAGTACAGTGATAAGAAATTATCTTATACTGCCTACCGAGTAGCTACCTCCAAGTCTGTTCTTCTCACTGTATTCATGATACCGAGTCCATAATCTTCTCTGACATGGTACTCCATATCGGACTAGTCATATTTGTTGGCAAGCTCTTTGACAATATGGACATGTCCGCTGACACCTAGGAATCGGACGATATGCCAATCCTTCTCGCGAAATCGGCAATTGTTATATTTTCCATTTTAGTTAACACTTTACCTACCATCGACGACCTAACAGTCTATGTCTATCTATTAAAATATAAGTTTTACTAATAGCAATCTCATTCACAAACCAACAAGTTGTCTTTAGCAATATAATCCACTTGACTTGAAACAACTATTTAAGTGGAAATTTTAAAATTTTTTTATTGAAACACCTAATAATGAGTTTTCGGTAGATAAAGTGTTAAAACGAGACAAGCTTCGATTTATTATAGAATACGTCCATGCTGTTCATGAACAATCTCACAATCATCATTGAGGCACCCTAAGGTTTATTTCTTCTTCTAAATTCTGGATTTGAATAGAACAGTTAGGTAACAAATCCTCTAATCTGTTCTAACTCATTTTGGAGTATGTAGCAACCTGATAACGGGGCGCTACAACCATACGTTAATTACGCTTCATGAATATATGTAACGATATAGTTCGTAGAGAAGTAATTAAGAAGGAAAAAAAGAATTGAAAACTAATCATTTATCATAACAAAGAAGACGATAGAACGGATTATATATTCAAAAATTTATTTAAAAAAAGAATGCAGTATTTAATAACATTGTGAAAATAAAGATTAGACTACTATGGTTTCAATGTGTGCCTTTCACTCATGGATTTGTGTGAATTATAAATTTACATAATGTATGTTAAAAATATATTGCAAACTATATTTGTATGAAGTGAAAATAATTCCTATAGAATATGTATAATTAAAGTAAGAATTCTTATAGTAACAAATGTCTTACATAACATTACATACATCACAGTTCCATCTCTCCACAATTCTTTCATCCATTCTCCCATTACCTTTATGTTTACTTAGTGCTTAATAATATTATGATTTAAATCATGAACAGAAATAAATTTTTTTATATTTGCCACAAACGATTGTCTCACTTTATATAGTTATTTAAAACAAATAATTAAAATAAATTTAATCATGAAGAATTTCTAAATCAAAACAGATAATTTATTTAATAATACAATGTTTGCTAATAGATGTAATGGAATCAGTAAAATAATTCTTCTTTCACTAATTACCTTTTTAGCTAATATAAACTTTAGAGGAGATACCTAGTTACGTGTACCATAGGAGCTTTATCATTGGATGTGCAGATAGGTCTGCATTTTATTGTTAGCGTACACAAGATGCAAGTCTGTTTCTATTGGCATATAAGAGGTATAAGAGGTAAGTTGTTATCTGCATTGAAATGATATTTGCCAGGAATAATTTTGTGTTATGATAATTGACAACAGCTGCTTTTACAGCTGTTAATAAGAAGTAATACATCATTATTAGTCATGTCAGTGAAAAGTGCTTGTCAAGAGAAGCCACATAGAATTTAAGCAACGTTTTCTTCACACTATACTAAGTGCCCTTAAAGAACGTTTTTCCATAAATCGTTTGTTTATGTTTCTATGAAACTTTTCATATCTTACCCGTAAAGTAAAATAGTGCATGTTTACAAATGTTTTCATTAAACAATACAAACGTGTACATATTAATACTGATATTATATGTGCTATTGCAGACTGTAGAAACTACTCAATTTTTAATAAAAACTGACACCAGGTGAGAGGATGTTTAAATATATCTAAATTATAGTTGAAAGAGGTTCAACTATAAAAAAAATTATTGTAAAATAGTCTATGTATTTAGGAATCCCCGAATGTTGTTTATTAACATTTTTCCACATAATTTTGTTTTCTATTGCTTAACAGAAAAAATCTGTCATGTTCATTGCCATTAACAACTTTGGATTTCATTTACAATTTCACAAAACCCAATCTAGAAAATGTGTGGCCCTGTGAAGTACGCTTTTACTGGTTATCGTTGCAACCATTTGTTAATATTGTGCGTTTTCTGCTTGGATACATTACACCGTTGATCATAATTCTTGGTAAGTATGGTTTTAGATAGTACAAAGTTCTTCTGACTCATTGTTGAATACTGAATTAAATGTTGTTTACATATGTAGGTGTGTTATTAAACACTATTTCTTTCGTGATGCTAAGCACTCCTATACTCTGCGAATCAAATTTGTCGCTTTACCTGAAAGCACTTGCATTATCCGACAATGGAGCACTAATTTTTAACTACGCCGTGGGTATTGCAAAGTCTCATTTCCCATTTGTCAATAATCTTTTCATGGTAAGCCAAGTAAATAAATTATTCAATTTCTTTTGAATATAATTTAAGCTTAAAGTTATTATTTTATTAGAATAGCAGATTTCTGTGCAGTCTGAATTCTGTTACTATGGAATTCTTCCAATTTACATCAACTTGGCTGGTCGTAGCACTTACATGGACACGAGTCTTTGCCATCATATTCCCTTTTGGAATACCTGGCCATTGTAAAAATTGTTCTGAAATGATAACTATAATTACTTTAATTTGTACCAGTTTTGTAATATCATTAACAAAGTTGTACTCTGGAGGTAAATATGTTTTATGGTTATATTTACTATTTAATACTTTTTATTAACGAACATATCGGTAAGATTGTAAAAGTACTATATAATAGCCTTTTTTAGGATACGAAACAGACAGTGTTTTTGAATTCATACCATGCCAGAAAAAGATCAAACCATGGGGCAGTGCCATGTATTTTTACATAGCTTTATCAACGTGGCTACCTTTAATGTTTATATTTCTTGGAAATAT
Organism: Lasioglossum leucozonium; assembly: GCA_028454225.1. Taxonomy (NCBI): domain Eukaryota; kingdom Metazoa; phylum Arthropoda; class Insecta; order Hymenoptera; family Halictidae; genus Lasioglossum; species Lasioglossum leucozonium. Next base: position 4,449,703 of record CM052215.1, read on the forward strand.
TTTGCTTATTTTCCATATGAGAAAAACAGAAAGAATTCATTGCCAGTTAACTCGTAAGTGATATGTATTAAATTGGAACTTTATAGTCATAGGAATATGTAAGTATCTTCAATGACGTTATTCCCTAGAAAATTTCAAGCAGAGAGCAAACAAAACACATCATACATCTAGAATACTGTTTGTAGTATCATCTGTTTATTTAGTGTTGTTATTACCCCTGGGCATTGTTGAAACCTTGGAACTTTATTGGGACGTTATACTGATCAAAGAACCTGCTTCCGAGTCAAAGAAGCAAGCAGAATATATACACTGGTATAAATATACATTACAGAAAACAAATTCAGTTATTTTTAGGGTGGATCAAAAAAGGATTTGTATACACATTTTTCAAAAATAAAGTCACTATGCATAGTGTTCCATTATACACAAAAATATTTTTCTCAGTTAAAAATGTTAGTAATCTACAAAATAATACATATTAATGTTTATAACTGAGCATATTGTTTCTGTACAATAAAACACTAAAAAGCGTGCATTATATCAATGCGTTATTTCTTTACAAGAAATTGTAATCAATAATTGGGTGCACAAATACCTTTTTGAGCCACCTTTTTGTGTTTAAAGAGTTTTATTCTGAAGCATTTTATTATGTTTCAGGTTGAAAGAGAAAATGCTATTAAAATGGTGTCGCGGTTTATGCTTCCACGTGTACCACTGGAATTTTGCAATTAACTTCTTTTTGTATTATCTTACAGGTGAAAAGTTTAGGAATGTTGTGATACAAAAAACGCGGCACTACAAACATACAATATTTTCAGTATGTACCAGACACATTGATAAGTGTGTGTCTTGTACAAAATATCCTATGCACACAAAATCTGTGCAATGTTCGAATGTATTCTTAATAAGAGCCATTACATTAAGCGAACATTCTATTAACGATAGTGTTTCTATACAGAATAATGGTAGTATTGTTACAGATATTTAAATAACAGGAAACTAACATAGAAGAAAACATATATCCAAAGAATTTTTTATATATCCTAGTATCCAAATAAAGACTGTTAGTATTAAACATCATAAAACATTTCTTTGCATACACATCTTTTTATTGTGTACTTTATTACATATTTCATGGCAAGTTTTTACAATTACTCCATTCTTTGACAGACCCATTTCGTTTTCATTGTTGTTATTATTATTCCATTTAGTTTACAATCAGTATCTTTGTTATGTAGCGTATTAAATAATTTATTTGACATATGTGGCAAAATTTATATAGTAAAATAATTTTGAAAATGCATTACATGCATGCGCCCGGATTATATTATATATAATCATTATTATACCAACCCTAGTTTTAATTTACTCAGTTACAGTTACAATTAACTTTATAAGTCAAATATATCTGGTCCCAATAAAGATCACGAAATTCATAGAATTATTACTTATTAATACTGCAGGTCATATTTCCGCTGACATTAGCCAATTTTATAATAATTTAGCGCACATTATAATTGAAAAACATTTATATTTACACACACACGCACACATAGGCGCGCGCGTGCACACACACATTCTCATACACATTCCAATAAAATAGATACAGTAAAGTCGTGATCTAACTTCCATTGTCTGGTCCGAGCAGTGACAGAGATGAAATTATATCGTGTTTAGTGTCATTTTAATCAGAAAAATGCCACAAATAAGTTGGTGAAAGTCCCATAAAAATCTAATGAAAAGCAACAAAGTTTTGTAATTGGATTAGTAGTGGTTCACACTATGATATCTTCATACGAAATGTTTACACTGCTCGGCGACAGAAGTAGCTCGAGCTTTTTGGCCGCTCGCGGGTATGCCCCTTAGTGGAAGGGGTAGGCGAAAGGACTTAGATCGTGGAGCTCTGAGGGAGCTAGATTGGGAGCGACTTTACTGTAACAAATATTCACGAAGACATGCCCGAATTGAATATTTAAATATGTTTCATTGTAAGAATCATATATTTACACTAAAATATACGATTTTTTCATGTAAGAAAAACCTTTTTTACATGCTTAGAAACTAAACATATTACGTTTATAATTGTAAACTGCATTACTTTTGCATTGGTAACTCGCTCAATACGCGTTTATTAGATTACGAAATATAATTTTAGATATATGTTAAACGTAAACGTACTACATACGAAATAAAAGTGTAACTCATTAGTATATTGCTCTATTTCCTTAACATAATTACTTTTGATCCTAGTATAAGACACATTACTCAAAGCCTTTGCAGCAATTGCTATTTTTAATATTTGCAGAAATATGATCTTAATGCTTATTACATAAACAAAAATTTTTTTATGTACATATGCAAAGATTTACATGTGACTCGCGCACCGATGTACAACATTTTAATTGTTTTGTAATCAATCGAATAATTAAAAAAATAAAAAACTACAATTTTGAAAATTTCGAAAATCACGAATACGAAAAATTAGATTCGAACTAATACTTTTGTTGAAATGAGAAACGAGTTTAGGCTAGCATGGGTGCTGTTCAAATCCAAAATACGTTAGATTTATGCACACATCACTGAGTTAAGGACTTATCACTCCATGCAGATAATATAACAACAGTGAACGTTGGTATTGTGTTGCAAAAAGTTATTATGCTATTATCAATGTACACAACAATATGTGTCAACTTTGTTTAGGGGGAAGAAACAGTTTAAATAATATCTACATACATCACAAATTAAATATTTCTTGTCAAACACTGACATTTAGATCGTAAGAATATGAATTTTGTACACAACTGTATCAAATACGATATAAACTTATGTTTAAAATTAAAAAATTGTTACAAAGTTTTATATCTGTATTTTTCCACGTATTTGCAAATATGTTCATATATTAAAGTGAAAGTACACTTCATATGGATGGAGATTGATCTTTTACATTTAAGAAGTTATCTTAACCTTTTAAAATTGTAATCTCGAAAAATAATCTTCTAGGCTCAGAAATCTGATATATGAACTTATAAAAAGTCACTTTTTAGCAAAATTTGTAAAGTAATGCTCTGTTGCATATAATTCAGTCTTTCTGTGAATATGATTTTGAAAGATGTATCTTTATCCGTTCGATGTGTTTAAAAAGACACACTTTGAACTATGAACATTAAACTTTTAATCTCTCTTCTTCACAAAAAAATTAATGGAAAAATAGATATCTATTAAAACGGATATCGAAATGTTAGTGCATTATGACAATTAATGTGATGGGGGAATATTGCATGGGATTCTGTTTACATAATTTATTGGAAATTGTCCTTTCCGACCGTCATACTCACCGTAATACCAATCTTGCGATAACCTTGATAAAACTGTGATTTTCGCACCTTCCTGTAACATATATAAATATCAAAAATTAAAAAATGAGTATTATAAAAGTTACATTTACTTAATTTAGCAAAAAAATAATTAAACTCGTTTCAGATATAGCACAGTTATTAAAGAGCCTATTAATAGACTTCCGGTGGCTAAAGCATTCATATACATTTTAATGACTCACATTGAACGTTAAATCTTCCGGTGTTTCGCCTTTGAAAGAATAAATAGCGGTAACGATGTTGTCCGGTAAACCGGGTAATTGTACTTTAATGTCGATGAAATTGGTCGGAAATATTCCTTGCCGACTTCCTATTCTACCCTCCATCCAATCATCATTGATTCTCTTTATTAAATATATTATATCTCCTTCTTTAAAAGATAAATCATCTTCGCGTTCTTCTGGGAAATCATACAGTGCAATTCCATAAGGTTCTTTGCTGTTGTTTGTAAAAGGAGCAGAATCTTCTTCTGTTAAAAATTCAGATGGTGGTGCAGGTGGTGGTATTGTAGGCATTGGTGGCGATGGACTATCTTTAGTATCAATTGGCCATGATTGTGTTAAATCTAAAGTCATTGGTTTAATAAACGGCCCTGTTGTCTCTTTACTTAACAAGTTGAAGTCAGTTTCAATCTGATCGATCTTCTGGCCTATTTTCTTTTGTAGAATTTTGGGTGCAGCTGGTTTTGGTGGTTTCGCACGAATAATAGTCGGCATTGATTGAACAGGTTTCGGACTCGACTGAGTAAAAGACATTTGGTGACAATTATTCGTATTGAAAGCAAAGAAGGATGCATCTCCAAAATGTTTAACAGGTTGCAATGCATTATGATTCGTAATTTCTATCGGCCCGAATGGGTCGGACATCATTTGCCAAGGATCATTTTGCGACACTTTTTTAGTGGACATTCCAAAAAAGTCAAAATCATCTTCAAAGGCACTCTCTGTCTGAGATGTGTTTCCGCTACTTGTGAACACAGATGGATTTGAATTACCATCACTGCCAAAACTATCTATACTAAGACCATCACTGCTCGAACGAGTTGTAAAAGTTGGAGATTCCGGTGGACTCAAATTTATTAGAGAGACTGATCCATTCATGCTTTCTGTGTGCAATAAGTGTATCTGACTATGCAGTTGTGTTGTGTTCGAATGATGATCATTCTTCTTCTTTCCGAACAGACTGGTCAAGAGTTCTCTTGGCCTTGCCTGGAAAAGTATTTAAACAAAGAAATTATAATCACAGTAAATCAAAATGTATATAGAGTTTTCAAAAATGTCTTATATACCGGCTTCTTTAATCTATCCTTTTGGTTTTGTACATAATTCTTGTTAAATTTTGGTGGTGGTGGCCGAGGAGGTGGCTTTTTCTTTTGAAGAGGTTGTTGCATGAAAGTAGATGTAAAAACATCATTTCTGTAAGCATTAAAAGAATTGAATATTGAAATTTATATTTAACTAGAAAAACAAAATCAATATATTATTAACACAGGTATATATGTGAATGCACGAAGAAAGCACCATTTTAATCTACATTATTATCCAGTGAAAATATTTCTAATAAAAGTTGAATAGTTCATGAAGAACACCATAATAGATTTAGTTACAATACACGGCATAGTACATTTGTAATTAAATCCATTATTCTGGCGCACTCTGTATAAAGGCGAAATAGAATAACGCTTGTTCAGTACCTTATACCTAAATTAATACACAATTCAATTTTTAAAGAAAAATGATAAACAACCATAAATAGATTGAAACATAAATGGCATGATAGGAAGGTTGGTTACAAGAGAGCGTTTTTTAAAAACTGTTTGTAATAAGGCAGTACTGTGTTTGTTTTAATAAAATAATAGAAAACTTACGAGCTATTCCAAACGGCAGTTCTTTGTGCAGAAGAATTGACAGGCGGACGAGGAGCTGACCGTGTCGGGATCCGCATTTCTATTTAAAATGAAACACGCAATGTGATGATATTTAAAAAGCAACTTCGTTAACACATACTATCACGTGCACGGAATGATACGGCCAGGCACCGATCGCACGGATTCTCTCCTACACATTCATCTCGCACAGCGCGGATGCAGATGCGTAGAAACAGATGCACAATAGGAACCGTGAAAAAAAACTTTTATTTCATATAAACGAACCTCTACGCCACGATTACAACTCCGCTATCAAATATGGGCCGTGATTTGACGCAATACGGATTCCAAGGCACAGCGATAACAACGGAAATTTAAAGAATCGCAATTGCAGTTCGGTTTGACGTGCGTGCCGAAAGCATGACGTAGAATAAAAATTCCAAAATATTCTCAAATTCAAACACGTTCTCGATAAAGATTTTGACACTTGCACTCGTCATCAAACCAAAACAATATCTATCGAAAGAACACGAACAATGACAGGTTCGAGAATAAACTCACCTGTTCTCACGTTTGCGGCCATTTTTCATTCAATTCGATTGTAAATATATCCACTATTACGGCGGAAAATGTGTTTAAAATAAAACGATCGAATATCGTTTAATTAATTACGCTTAATTAGCAAATAATTGCCACTTTGTCGAACAGATACATCGAAGGCTGATAGTAAAGTACAGAGTGTTACTGAAAATTTGATTTAACTGTTTCTAAACTGTTTTGTTTATTAAGCAAAAGTTGCAATTGCGTCAGTAATGTTTAATTTCGACAATTACAAAGGTACGACTCTTTTGTGATATCTGTGATAGGCAGTTGACTAGTTTCATTATTTATGCATATTGTTCGCTTTTTGCATCGATGTAGAGAGTTGCTTTCTACAAGATTTTTAATTGTATTGTTTCGAACATGTAATTATTATTCGTAAAATTATTAAAATACGAAAAGTGATCACAAATTATAGTCGCAGAAAATTCTAGTTAAATTTGAATTGCTGTAGTGGTGCGATTGCAGTATCACTGTTGCCATTTCAAACCAGAGGAGATATCCTCTCCGTAACATATTTACATAGATATATATTACATAGATATAGCTGTATATAGGTACATCTATATATGACGAAATTTTATTATTTCTTATTAATTATGTTAATATTTTGAATAATTGATTAGAAATTGTATTTTTTGAAGGAATAATTCAAGTGCGTGTCTATGAATTTTTAAAAATTCTAAAATCAGAAATCTGGTTGGCAGCGACATCTATCTTGCATCATTTGCAACAATTCGCATCGTATGACTAAAATTATATCCATCATATCCATCAATATTTGCTATAACCTTTCCTCTCTGCTATAACATTAAAATTCAATTTTTTAAATGCGTTTAGTATCTAATTTTGTATGAAACAATTAGGTATTATATAAACAAATGTTTTACGTAATATCATTTAGCTATACCAGCTGTTTAAACAAATTATATAACGGCAGTCGATTGCAAAGACATGTTACGCGATTAGACGTGCAATTCAAACATTTACATTTCAGGCAAATGATGTTTTATATTGAACAATTGTTACGTTTCTAATACAGTAATCATAAAAAATTTACTATATTATAACTACAAATTGTCTAATCGATAGAACACTTGTTCTTTCGATACATATTAATTAAGATTCTACAATAATTTATTCTAGATTTATTACAGAATATATGATTTTATTGATAATGGCAGGAAAAAAGTGAAAAAATGCTTATTATATTCGGTAGTTTGAACCAAAATCAATTTTAACATTAGCTACCATTAGATTTTTTATTTTACAAACACATTTAATGAAAATTCCGCAAAATTTAAATAAATTCAATCTCGTCACTCTTATACGGCAGTCATTTTGATGATAGACTTAATAATCTATTTGTAATTTAATTCACCCTGCTTATTAGTATGGCCAGAATGGGAACTCGGAATGCGTAGGCAGTTCAGCAATGATTTTATCATAAACGCCACTTTATTTTGTCTATGTACAGAACATCTTATTAATGTTTTCTAATTAACGATTTAGTAGGACTTAGTGGACTGAACTTATATACATTTCAGCGTCAACGTGAACGCTCTCACCATTGTACCCTGACTCAAATGATACGAGGAATCGTGCGCTAGAACGACCGCTTTCAGCGCACAGAGGATCGCGTTAGAAAATATAAAAGAAAAAAAAGGAAAAGTCATTTACATTCATGTTCGTTTCACGCATTCTGTAATCTTGCGCTTAAATGTATGTCCGCAAAGTTAGAAAATAATTTGTATAGGTATCAAATACAAGAACACTTGGTACTTTCTTCAAACCAAACCATCAGCGAAGATCAGAGGGTGTAATCGTCCAACGGGAATTTTCTCTAGCGATTATTGACTCCATAATGATCCCATGAAGTTGCCAGCATTATCAGAACGCAGAAACCGACACAAACTTAAATACACAATAAACTGCCCATTGAAAGTTGTTGCAATTTAGGTGTAGAGAAATTTGTAGAAGTTTGCTGAATATTCATACACGACGTAACAAATAATAGTAACTGCATCATTCCTTAAATTGTACTGTTACGACTCTTCAACGATTTGAGAAGTATAATGGAACTATCACTTTGTAAGAGTTAGCAAAATCGTGTTCTTTAACTTATCGTTATACGTTATTATTGACATTTACGTGTTCTCCTAATACGACAATATTTAACAACTCGACGAGCTCAATATACGAATGTTAGGATACAAAGACATACGAGCATTCTGCAAAACAAAAACGATTCTGTAATAATAAAAATTGCTTTCAAACAAGTGAATCGTGTTTCTTTATGCACTATAAAATTCTCTATTGTTAACAGGAACAAATCCACTCGCAGGTCTTTGTTTACAAAGAATTGGAACAACGATCATCTTCCCTTAGACCTTCTCTAACGTTTTCTAACAGAATCTGTTCTCATACTAGGCTGTCTTCTATCGTCGTGTTGACAAAGCAAAATAAAGATTCGGGATCAGGCGATTCCTCGATGCGACACAGCTAGTTATTTAAACCTCTATTTGGTAACCATTCAATCGATGAAGCATAGACGAGTTTCTAGATGACATACGTGTTACTAAACATCACATACAAAGGATCATCGCTCTCTAGACGTTTTTTGAAATGTTTTAATGCGCAGAATCGTGTCTGTCTTCTGCAATGCTAAAGAGGACAGCGTACGGAATATACGCTATCAGAAGGCCGAAGGCAAAATTGCCGTTCTGAGCAAGGCTCAAGAAAACTCTGACGCAGAAACGATACCTACAGCAATCCAGCGCTTCCGATCACCTCGAGAAAAATAACATAGATGCGCGTGTTCTGTACGACCATGCTCGCAATGCTGAAAATTCAACAGCAAGCGTTGAAAGCATCAGTGGAACCGATCTCTCGAGACGTTTCACTGATCACCTTCTCTTCAGCTTTGCTTTCACGATCTGACGCTACACCACTGGATTTAATGCTGATTCTTCCCCAACGTGTTATCTCGAACCGGTTTAATTAACATAAAACCAATTAAACTAAAGCCGCACGGCACAGGACATTTTTGTAATTTACAGTTTCGCCATAAGAAATATATACATTCGCTGGAAATTTTGAGGTTTAATTTTTTATAAAATTTCTTAAGCTTAACTGAAAGTTAACTATTTGACGACGGATTTGGAGTCTAAAATATCACGATGACGAGTTTCTGAAATGTTTTCTATCAAGATGGCGTGCCCTCCAACGCTAATAACAAATTTAGTGGTGTCTTTCCAGCCGTATCACGGATTGCAACAAAAACGTCCTGCAGACGAGCAGAGTTTCGGTGATTCTCGGTAGCCATGTCCTACGTATCTGATGTCCCTTGTCCAAATAGAGGATTAAGCTGGTAAGCTGGTTGCAGCGTGCGCGGAATCTTCGTCCGTTTCCCGGAGGAATCAGTCTTGGTGATTATTAGATAGCTCTGGTACGACTTGATCCTGACACGAGGATCTGCTGGTCGTTGTGCAGACACGCAGCGGTTTCGCCAACCACGGGTGTCTGGGCACGTCCTCGGCATAGGGCCTCTCAGAAGGCTCCTTTCTCAGCAGCGAGCGAATCAGGCACCGTGCTCGCGGGCTGAGACACTCGGGGACCGCGAATTGGCCGCGCGAGATCTTCGCGAACAGAGACGCGTGCTCGGCGTCGTTGAACGGATAACGACCCACCAACATCGTGTACAGCAGCACGCCGAGGGACCAGATATCCGCGGCTTTGCCGGAATACGCTCGTCCCGATCGCAGCACTTCCGGCGCCACGTAGGCCGGACATCCTCTACGATCGGTCAACTTGTCATCATCGTCCTCGACGATCACTGCGTCCTCGAGACTCTCCAGACGAAGCCGTGTTCTGGAAGCAAAAGCACACAGTTGTACAAGATGGACTTCAAGATCCCTATACGTATTGATCTTATTGGAAATGGGTTATTAATAAAAGGCACACTGATACTTTATACTTGAAATAAAAGTCTTTATTTCACGGCGCGGGAGGAAGCTCTTTATTCAGAGGAATCTTAGCTTCGACTGACTCTAAGAAGGAAACCAATTTGGAACCCCAAGTATGGAATAGGGTTCCCATATCTCCAGACTGTTTAGGTTAGCCCCCCACAGTCCGGCTCTTGATACAAAGTATACAAAGAATGAGTTGCTTCGAAATCTCTGTTTAGAATCGAACCTGAGAACGTTCCATCGAGACTTTGTAATCTCTACCAGAGAACGTTGATTTAGTTTTGATAAACTAACAGATCTTATACTATGAAGCAAGGCTTATTTATTAATCCCATTAACGTACACGTTAAGTAGAATTAGATGGGACTAAAGGTATCGAAAGAAACAGACAACAGTACCGGAAGACTCCTTTCCTAAAATTCAATGCATACTAATTTTCTGTTCGTTCTAGGGTATTCTGAACGACAAAGAGGTCCTAATTATCGTGGCTGTAAGAAAAATCGTAGGGCAAGCGATTAGAGGGTAGCGATGGGGTGTTATCTCTCGGCTCCGGTTGCCTGGACCACCGATAGGAAAGGGAGGCTGTGCAATGTTTTAGCCGAGGTATTTTAATGTGGCAAGAGGACACCGTGATTGAGTCATGCCGGCGAGGCACGGTCGTGTATCGTGGAACAGGGCGCAACGAAAGGATTGGTGAAAGAAAGGAGAGTGCTAGCGGCTGCCGGTTGATCAACCTGCAACGCGGAAGTCGCAGAACGCGTGTACGTAATATTCCCGGGTCTTGGGTAACTTCAAGCTTTCCACGATGCTCCTTTTCACACCGGTTACGATACCCGATCGATACGCAGGCGGACAGTATTATCTTCTTGCTCAAGCTTCGAGACTAGCTTCCTCCGCAATCATTCCAACGGTGGATCAACCGTTATCGTGGAATCGATCCGTACGGCAACGTGGCTCTTAACTGCTTTATTGCGGGACACTTTTCTGTGAACCTACATTTCGTAGCGTAACACATCAAAGCAAAACAAAATTTTGCTTTTTCACGGATTCTAAAAATATTGTTGTAATTACCATATGTATTATAGTTTACGAGAAAGTTAACTTCGGAGGCTTCTCATGCTTTAATACCGATAGTTTTCTTTTTCTAACTTGTGTAACAGTGTTCTGACGACTCTACTGAATATGGTGATGCAATGCAATATTAGATTAGGAGTACGGAAACATGTTTAAGCAAAGGTTAAAAGTGAAAAAGGTGCCCGAAGTGGGACAATGTTTACAAACATTTTTCGATTAATTTCAAAAGTGGATACCGAAGAAAAATTTCACTCTATAGGTGTCATTCAACATTGTCACTGCCTGAAATGTAATTTTTGCTCGAAGATTTGCAGAGAGCCGAAGTCTTTCGAACAAACTGGGAGACGAAAGAGCTCCGAAAACGAATTATTGCCAACAGTGACGTTCTTAGAATACATTTAATAGGGACCGGCGAGAATGCGCGTACGTAATATTCTCGAGTCTTGAGCAACTGTAAGCTCTCGACGATGTTCGTTCTCATATCGGTCGGGACACTTGGTCGATATGTAATGGCGTAACCGTTTGGGAAGCGCACACGCGTCGAGAGAAGAAAATATAATTGGTGCCACGGGACCCGTTTCGTCATACGAACACGCCAAAAGGTGTGCGCGAGCACAAATTATATGCAAATTGTTCGCGCGACCGAGAAAAAAAGAACGGCAATCGATCTTTACTTTAAACGCGCCGATTAGCATACAATACCAATCATTCACAAAATTCACCATTTTTCATCCGTGAATCCTTCTTTCGCCATGAGAACGACGCAAAAGTAAAATCATGAGACTACAAGGAAACAAGAAACTATTATAATGTTTAAAAGAACACAAAATCAGAAGCAGAAGATTGAGGATTTTATGAATTTTTGACGAAAAACGAACACATCAAACCCGAAAACCATAAGAGTTGGAGAAGAATTGAAAAAAAACTGCTTTATCATTTTCAACTCATCAAAATCATTAAGAAATTAAATAAATATCTATGTTGCTCCTGTATCTTGAAATTGATGCGAACAGTTTTAAAAAATTCGCAGTCTAGTCCATTAGCGAGGTACTTGTAGCAGCAGTACGAGTAAAATTTTGCTCGCCTCCGATTACGTGGTAAGATTGCGAAATCGGCGATGGTTAGGGGGAGGATCTACGATCGACAGGTATTGTGTCTCCTCTCTCTTTCTGTTTCTCTCTCCGCTTTCATCGATCAGCGAGCCAAGGCTCGGAGAAAAGAGAGAGCCCGGCGAACGATCTTGAAAATCCGAGCGAGTGTCAACGGCCTCGGGTTATCGTTTAAGAGAAGGAACCCGGTTTCGCTCGTTTCCCCGGCACGTTCTCCGTCTCGGATGCACGAGATGATGCTATAACTCGATGAGGATAGGTCGCCGCGGCAGGCCACAGCTTTCTTCGCAAACTTTCACTCGTAAGCAAACGACTCCTACGACACGCGGCGCGGGTTCAAGAACCCCGACGATGAATTCTAGCGCGGTGGTTTCCTTAAGAGAGGCCTCTTCGTCCATTCTCGAAACCGTTGCTCCAGAGAAACGAGCGCGTCGGAAATCACTACCGAATCTCTCCTTCGTGACCGTATTTTGCTTTTAACAGTTTCTCTTTCGATTCGAGAGTTCTAGGAAACTTTCGGCAGGAAATTATTCTTGGACGATCCCCTACGAGGCGGCTAACCGAGACACTTGAACTCCATAAAAAGGTACATCCGGGAAATCGCTGATTCGATCGATCGGTTCATCGGTCGCAAGAGAGGAAGGTGCTGCTGCTGGCAATAAAAGGCGTCAAGGACTCCGATGGAAATGAATTCTGACCGGCGTGTTATCGACTGATCGATTGATCCAGGGTCGGAGGACACGGGCAGAGAGGTGGGAACGCTGAAGTGTCAAGAACCTTGATGCTAATCATTTCTGCGATGCCGTGAACACCAGAATTAGACGCAGAGAGCGGTGAAATTCTAACGACGGACAACGATCTTTGATTACAAGTAGATTATGGTTGTTTATGCAATTTTTAGGAAAATCTCAAGATGGAATCGGATAGAATTTTATTTTCAGTGGTTCGCGCGATCAAAAAACGAACTTGATTGAAGACTATTCAATGGAGATCAGCAGTATACTAATCGTGATCCGTAGAATCGCAATTCTAGCGGGATCACAATACTAAGGTCAACGTTTGCCTTGCATATGGTCGGACAACGCGAGAACAAATATTCATAATAGCATGCGAAAAACTTGACGCAAAGCCGAGCCAAAGGGGAACACAAGGATATATTTACATAAGTGCGATTGCTGCAAGACGGAGGGATAGTTACGTATCGCGTTGCACGTTGCAACCGTCGTAATCGTATTATTCATTGTGAAAACTCGATTTTCTTGCAACAAACTCGAAAAGCTACTTCCCGATATTTACACAATGAATTACCCCTACATAACAAAAGGAGCATTTTTCACCGCAAAATAAAAAGAGAAATATGCTTTGAGCCGTAAATAGACTATCGCAGACGCTAGGCATCTTTAAACTAATAAATATTTTTATACTAGATATAAATTTTGTGAAAGTTCTAAGAGTAGACACTGATGACCAATACATAACAAAGATATTCTAGATCAGATGAAATGCTCGGAGTCAAAATAGCTTCGAGTGGAAAGAGTTGAAATTCGATTTGAAAGTACACTTAAGAGCCACACCGTGGATACCGTGGTTAAAAATAAATGTACGGGGAAACCATGTGAACCCATATCCGATAAGAACGGTGCGGAGCGGCGCAGTGTAATCGAAACAGTGAGGAGAAGAGGAGAAATAAAATAAAACACACGGTCGGGTAACGCAATCGAATCTGGACTCGAGATCTGGGAGGTGGAACAAACCACGCGTTTCCTAATTATACCAGCATTTCAAAATCTCCCAAGCCGATGAACCAATATGCTTTTCTGGCTTGCAACATTCCCTGTCCCCTCCCCGGTATCACGGTGATCTTTCCTTCTCGCTTCTCGTTATTCTACGCGCGGGAGCAGTTCACTGAGCGGCAGGAATGCGAGCGCAAGACGCGATTGGCCAACACTGAACCGACGACACGACTCGCACGAGAGTTTCTTGGTCTGGCTCGTTCGAGGTGCTTTTATCGAGGCGTGCAGACTACATACACGCCGGTACCAAAGAGCACGCACGTGAACCGCCGACCAATCTACTCCTGCGATTTTACCACCGTGGACCGTTTTCTCGCCGATTCTCTGTCTACCAAAAATTCTAACCCTTACATCGACACCCAAACTGTTCTACGAGATTCGCTAACATTGTAGTCGCTCGATTTCCATTCGACGTGTACAATGATTTAGGAGAAAATAGCTCGTAACCGTGCCTGAAAGCAAATCCGAAATCAATGAAGAAGCGTCCTCTTAATTTTCTCCCATTTGACGCGAAAAGTGCCAGGGAACTTTGAGACTTGAAATTCACATTATGCACAAAGTGGGTGCGTCGAAGCGAACCGTCACGTTCAAGCCACAAACACGCCTAGCGAATTGTTCGACGTGGCGTGGCTCGGCGTGGTCTGGCGTGTCGCGATCCGCTCGTTCCTTGAATTCATTCTTGACGGTGCGCGTTGCACGCCAGCTGAGACGAGACGCTTACAACGCGAGGATCGACTTCCTTGCACCGCGTGGAAGCTCGCGCTTGCGGCGAACAAGTATTCCATTGAAGCGTTGATTACTTTCATGAACTGTTTCCTCGTTGTTAACGCCGGAAACGGCCGATTAAAAATTGAATGCCGGAGGCGTTCCGTATCGGAGCGTGGCTACTCAAGAACGGGGGAAGTCTAGAGTCTGCAACATCTGCGCGTGGAGTGCAAATTAATTTTTTTTCGCTCGCTATTCATTACCGACGCTCCCAGTTGCAGACATTCAACGATTCAACACCCGGACTGGTGGGCTTCGCAACTACGTTCTTTTTATTTTTATACATACTGCGGATTTTATGCATTTATGAGAAAAACGAGAGTTGGCGCGATCTAAAACAAAAAGAGTTTAAGAAAGTCGATGTATCGTACAATCTTAAGGTCGACAAAGTGTGAAGCCCGTTGATCCAAATAGTGACAAAGCTGATTGTTGACCGATGACGCTAGAAGAAGTCGAACGGGGGAAGTCCGATCTAATGAAGTCATTCTCCGTTTACAGAGCCGCCGCGTCCCGATAGAGAGATACGCAAACGGCCAACAGGCAACGCGTTTCGAGCCGCTAATTGCAATAAATAATCGAATGAAAATAAAAGCAGAAAATGTGGAACGGACTCTGTTAGAACGTGGGTGGGTTACACATTGTGCCGCGCGTCGAGTGAAGGGGAAGTTAATTTATGTAGGTGTGGAAGTACTTCTTTTCCGAGGTACCTACACCTTCCATAGCCGATGGTGCGAAAGAATTACAGGCGAATATGGAAATGGAACGAATACGAACTGGTTTTCCATGGTTCTCTTTAACGCGGGTTCTCTCGCTCGCACGAAGAATGCCGCAGACGATACGTGGGCGTACCGTATCGTTAACAGTCACGTCAAATTAGCGGCTGGTTTGTCACCTTAATGCACCCCTCCACCTCTACCTCGGCATTTTATATTCAATGATACGCTGTATCTGCTCGATCAGGTCACCTCGTTTTTATCGGGGACATGCGGACACGAGAGGGACCGAAAATTAGGTAACATTCAATGAACCTTTCGAATACGTGATTCACGTTTAACCCTTTGCGGATGGAGTGTTTGCGGGCGAGCGTGCAGTCGCCGTGGACGAGAAGTATTGGTGCGCGCAGTTGAGAACATATACACGTTGAACGTTTGCGTTATAGAAACTAAAACTTTATTTAAATACAAACAAATTTTTTGAAAAATTTGCCGACACTCGTCCTCAAAGGGTTAAACTGTACAATCTAAAGTGGTTCGTACATTTAACTGTACGTATATGCGACTGTTTCATTGTTCTTTCGATTAAAATGACAAAATATGTTTGTGTTCAACCATCCGCGGTTTTAAAACATTTTTACTAACAAGATGTTTATGTTTCTACAAATAAATCGAATTGTGTTGTAAGTTTGGAACTGAGGAACGTTGTTCATGGGTTTCACGGATTGGTTTATCCGAGTGCTCACCTTGCTTCGTCTGCAAAGACGAACTTCCTGAGCTTCAAGTCTCTGAGCACCACGCCGTATTCGTGGCACGTAGCTACGGCCCTGGCCGCCTGCCGGAAGAGTCGCCTAGCTTCAGGTTCCCGCAGCCTCCTGCGTGCCCTTACGTAGGCGTGCAGGTCACCATGGTGGCCCTCCAGCAAGAGATAGCGTCGACCTCCAGGTGCTTCCACCACGCCTGCCACGCCGCTCGCCGCTCCGGTACCTTCTAATCGAAGGTGAGCTTGTAGCAGCGCCTCGCAACCTTTGTCGCCCACAGTCAACGCCTGAAATTCAGGAAACCCGTTGCGTCAATCCGTCGTGCGTGTACGCCGGACAAACCCGATGGGGGGATTGGGAAACTATTCCGGGAGGAAGGACGAATTTCTAACTCGCTGTTGCTCGATCTCGAGTCAATCCTTTCTCACGGTTCGCCTAATCTACTGCTAAAAGCAGCTATTGTTAATCAAACATACAGTCGGTCGCAAAAATCTACGCGCGCCTGCTAAATCTCGAATATTAACCCAAATCATTTTCGTTGATATAAATGAACGTTAAGTATCTGTGACAATACTGATACTTGGCGATGTCCCATGAAATTTTTTTTTACAAAAACCCAAGGTGTCCCGTGTCGGCCCCATTGATCCTAATCGCTGGGACCCTCTTAAAGATTGCTCCCAGCAATCCCTGTCGACAGAGGGTAGCCAGCTGTGAAGTATACTTGCGAAACTAGTTTCTGCGCGCATCCTTTTAAGGAGCGCGAATCACGTGAACGTTCTCAATAACGAGCACAATATCTGCCATTGTGCTGAATAATTGTAGGTTGGTATTGACCGGTTAATACGGACATCCGCACCCACCGGACAATACAAATATCCGGATCCCTAGGCCGACCGCTTCGCCTTTCACATCGCCTCATAGACGAGTACGTATCATCTTAGTTTGCCTTCTCTTTTTGATTTACACGAAAAATTCAGCTAACGTTGGACTATAGCTTATCTATGTTTAAAACAAGAAAGCCTAACGTGTCAAGTATTAGGGGAATTCTCAACGATCGATCATTTTGCAACCGTTTAGGCATTGTTTCACTTATCTATCCGATAAATTTCATCGGGTAACAAGAACCGTTTAATATGTTGCAATATGTCCGTCCCTGATAACTGTTCGAACATCATTCTTCATTATCGTTTATTATCAAGCGATGTCACCAACCATCGGAACACGATGATCAGCATTCGGAGGTATTCTTTTTTTCTGTGTACATTATATACGCGCCAGCTCCCGAACAAAGGATGAAAGAAGGCTCGCCGCGCATAAACCAGATTTACAAGACGCCTCCTCGATAAGAGGGCACACGAAATCTTGGCTACTTTTGAAATTTTGTTCGTCCGACCGTTCATCTCCGGTGTCGAAACCTGTCACGGTTTCGAAAGCCGGGGTCCCATTAGTTTAATAAGGGCACGGTGCGTTCTTTACGAAATCTTGCCCCCGGTGCTGATCGGCTAACAGACCAACGACAAATTCTGAACCATTCATCAGACCGTCCCACTCGTTTTTCGGTTGCATTGTTCTAATTCGATTCGGGTTTTTTGCTAGACTCTGGCGTAACGTTTTATTCTTCTTTATTCTTTGACTAAAGTACTTACTTATTCAATGCGGTTTTGTATTTTTTTCTGATTACGTTATATATGTATATATTTTTCACCGTTTCTAAGTTGTATACTTTTAATATAGAATTAGCAATAATTCTCGGCGCAAGGTTCGATCAATATTAATTTAATAGTCTCTTCTATGTTATAAAGCATGTAAGATTCAATTTACAGAGTTTTATAAATTGTTATAACCCAGGTTTAATATTATAATTAAAATTTCCACTAAACTTTTTTACAGACGCGGTCTTTTTCCATCTTTCTGGAAAATGGTCCAAACTAGGACCGAAACGTCGAAATTGTAATTAGCAAAATCGCAAATTTGCTTTAAATTAATATTGATCGAACCTTGCGCCGAGAATTATTGCTAATTCTATATTAATTTAATTACGATCGAGAGAACAAGAGAAAAAATGTATACTTTTAGTTCCAACTTGAAGTTAGAAGCGCGACGTTCAGTTGCAAAAGGAATTTTCTCAGAAGATGAGAGTGATTGAAAAAGGCAAAGTTTACAAGAATCGCGTACGGCCTATGCCTATAGGAATGAGGTGTCGGACGGTTGTAATACTTCGTTAAAAATCGATGTTTCCGCTGTCTTTGTATTGCAAAAAAAAAATTCAGGTTTTAATTGCCTCGCGGTCTTTCGACAGAAGGATAACGCAATGTTTTTTCGCAAGGTCTTTCAAATTTGCCTTTCGATTGCGCCAACCATACGCCTTCTGTCAGTCCGACGCCGAGCGATTTATGGTTTTTCGTTGTGTACCAACCGAAAATCCTAAGACCTCGGGCAAGTCGTAAACTCGGAGCAGAAAATTACGAGAGCATACGATTTTACCGACGCCTAAATTCGAAGACCTTACACAAGAACTGCCTCCTAAAGTCAATCTGATTTTTCACGATAATTGTGAATCAAACTTGCCGGTAAATTAAAAGAAAATTAAGTTTCAAGGTGGCGTGTCCCCTAAAACTTCTACACATTCCAAGTATGACCAAGTTCGAACCAATTAAGTTCTTCGAACCTTCCTTAAATGAATTACGCGTCGATACGAAGAAATTTTTGCACAATAGCTTTCGATTTCGTCATTTCCTTTCTTCGCGTTAACGCTTTAACTCTTTGAGCTTTGAAAACGATAATGTTGCATTTCTTATCGCGCCGTACAGACTGATGCATCCTATGCCAATTACTTCATCTTATCAGCTTCCTATATTCGAGACGACAGAATCGTCGAAACACGAAATATCGATCCGAAACGAGTAAATCGACGGAAACGGTATTACCAAAGTAAAAGGTGGCGAAGAAAGAGGTCAATTTTTCGGCGCGGTGTCGTTAAAACTGTTCGATCCGGTTCGTTGTGAGCCGTCATTTCGAAAAGGTGTCACGCAACGGAGTAATCGTCAATTAAATTAAACGGCCCTGGCTTTAGAAACGATTATGAATAACGGCGATATGGGCAAAGGCGAGGTGAGGCAAGGTGCAGCCTTGTATTTGTTCACGAGTCGATGATGTAAGCGATACATTGTATAACGTGACGATTGTAAAATGTTAATGGAAACGCGGCAGCAGCTGCCACGGCTGTGAGAACGCGCGCGCTGCCATTCGCGCGCAGTCTGGTGCGCACGCGCGAATCTTTGGCGCCATCACGTCTACCGTATGAAATCATTTAATTATTATCTTGATTCCGAAAGATTTTAGACATGTATCTCCTCTAACGAACACGACATTATCGCGACGTGCAACACTATGAAAAAAAAACTTGACAAACGTGTCATTGCATCTCCGTCGATTTACGATGTGCATCAACATCGTGGACATCCGCATTGCAGCATCAAGTATAAACGCTATAGACAGACATATGACATTCGTTCAACGCGTCAAATAAAATAGATAGCATCATCGAATGTGCCAATCTTTTTTATAAAAAGATCTATCACGACCTCACCTAATAGATATTGTAGAGCGTTCTCAGATAGATGAAATTCCTATCGAGATATTCGATGTTCGTGATCGCGAAATTTCGAATTTACGTACGGTGGTGTCGACAAATGTGCAATTGTTGTCGAAAGCGCGGGAATATTTGAAACTGAACGTGATAGAAAACGGCGTACAAGAACTATACACAATATCATGAACCGAATATCACGGAAAAAACTTATTTTTGTCGCGTCGCTTACGCAAATATGAAAGAATATGCCCGTAGGATGTCGCTGATGATTTTTACATGAAAATGTTCACGGTGTACAATTTCTGCGCAAATTGTACGTTGACGATTCTCTGGGACCGTGTATGCTAACGATGAGCCTAATTACAGATACATATGTATTGGAAATTGATTTGCCAAGGTTTTTCGCCCGTATGAAACTTTTCTCTGGCAAAGCATGACGAGAAATAGAAAACATTCGCAGCATGTAACCTTTACGTCCATTAGCCACGATGTTATGAAACAACGACAAGTTTTTTAATCCTGTTCTGCGAGTTAAGGATTGAAGTGATCCGTGGGTGAACCGCGACAATTATGATCCAATTCTGTTGTCGTGAAAAACTCGTCCCGAGGACAAATGCAATTAGTCAGACAGAGAGAGAGAGAGAGAGAGAGAGAGAGAGCTCTCATTGATATCCGTAAATCATTGCACCTCGACATCTCGTTCCACAACTGCGCACAGTATCGAGTTATAATAGCAGTTAATTACAGCTTTTTTTAACATTGTTTTCACGGAAACTTGTTCTTGTAACATGTAGCAAGAAGCCCCGCTGTAAAGCCTGCAAGTTCATGTTTCCTTGGTATTCCAGTGAAATGTAAAATAGTTCGAGAACTTTCTAACGCGACAAGTAAAACGATTGAAATTTCTGCATCGCGCGTTCACCGTTTCTTGTTAAAAGCGTGCAATTGCTACCCGGAAGATTAGCCGCGTAACGAAATGCACGAAAGCCTCAAATAAATTGCCTCGAAATATGGTAGTGGCGAGTTGCGTCAACAGCCTCAGGAAAGGTTTTGTATAGCGGAAGTAACGACTGCGCGATCCGTTACGACGTTGCAACGTGTTGTACGAAACCAGTGGTTTTCAAACTACAATTCCCTTTGACAATCCGAAAACGTGATCTTTACAGGGGTTTAAAAAATATATCCGCTGTTTAAAATGCTCTTTCGTGCCGTTTGCAAAACAAGCGTGAACGTTTGAAGGTGAACATTGTACATCCAAGGTTCGCGGCGTGCTTAAGGAGTAGTAACGCGCGTAAGTAATGCAACAACGACGGGATTTAATTGCGAAAAATGCGGTGAAGGTTGACGCAACAATATTCCGAGAAAAATTCTCTCAGAGAGTGACATACGCGTTTCTATCATTCAGGCCTGCGACACCGGTCACAATGGAAATAACGGTCGCTGGTTGCGAGAGAGGAAATACCGGAATGATGCTACGAGATCCGCTACTTTTTTTTAACTGGTGCGCGATCGTGTTTACGGTCGGGGACACGCTCTGAAAAGTATTCAAACCGTCGCGGCTGCTTCTCAGATTCCTATGCGGACATCCTTTCAAAGATCCTCGTCGAATCTCTTTATTTACACGTTGTAACGGCACAGAAAAGCCGCTTTGGTTTTCGAAGGAATCGAGAATCGAAAGCAGACTTTCTCGACGAGCAAACTTTCGGTTGCGAACAGATTCTTAAAGCAACTTTCTTTCTGCAAATCCTGAATTTGTACGAGAATACATGTTCAATGTTATTTCGTATTTTCCACGGTTCAAACGAAAGGATAAAGAGGTTCTTAAACATTTCATATGAAAAATATGTTCTGTCACAAGAAGAAGAATATTGAGCTACAGCTAGACGATACCTCCTAGTGGGTCGAGACGGACCCGGACACCGCCTGCGAAGGCAACGCGGATAAACAAACCTCCGAACGAGCTCATGCTCATAAAAACGTTTACAAAAACACATGTTTATGCGTATCGTGCGAGATCCCGAATCGTCGTACGCAAACAAGCAATATCGCTCGGCGGGAAATAAAGCAGACCAATTTTTCGCCACCCGAGGTTACGTATCTCGGTAGCATCGACCGATAACGCGTGAACCAATCCCGTTCGACCTGAATACGGAACGAAAAGCCTCTAGGCTACAGTTTAGAAAGGCGATTTTCATCGATACAACGTGTAGAACTTTTATTGGATATGTTCTTGCACACCTGCCTCCGAGTCTTACGTGACACATATCCTGGAGGCGGGATGCGTTTGCTCTATCAAGGATAAACACGAATCGTTTCGACATCGCTAGCTGCTATTTTTCTTAGGCGACCGAGAGACACCTGGCGTTTGATCACAAGATTCCCCTGCTCTTTAGGCCTCGAAATTCTGTTGCAATTATCTCTAATTAACCCTTGTGCGTGTCGCGAATTTTATGTCAATTAAAATGAAAACCCACTCCCTCGAAAGAATTCACATTCTCGGTATTTGTAATTTTTGCATAACCTTGAACAAAAAATGGACCGTTCTACGGTAGCGTTGTCCAAGCCTGGGGTGGTCGTTCTCTTATAGAGGCATTACTGTGCTGTGCAGAGATCGTGTACGATGCCGAGCACCTGCAAACTATATTAATGTATTATTGTAGAAAATGTATAAAGTGTACTACTATAAACAGTCTAGTAGATGAGGCTTCTGAAGGGGATTAGTCGGAGCTACCAGCCTAGTCCCCTCGCTCCTGTGCTATTCAGTTTTGCAGGTGCTCGGCAACTTATGATCTCTGTACGGTACATATAAAGATCATTCGAACGTTAATAACTCGTGGATTAAGAGAAGGATGGGGTTTGAGAATACAATGAATAAAATCGCAAAATTCACCTTCGCGACGAGTTGCTGGCCGGTGTTCACGTCGACGCATCGATAGAGAGCGCTGCCCTCGGCCGGGCCAAGAAGCAGATACCGATCGCCGAGTATGGCTGGTCCATGATGATCGGTTGGGACCGGTTCGTAACTAGGGAAGACAACTGGCGGCACCGAGTTCGCCTCGTCGTTCGTCGGCTGCTGACCGATGTCCTGACTATTGTTCGGACTAACCAGGAACTTTCCATTGTTGGTGCGAGTCACTTGCAGATGAAGAGGATGCTGTCTGGTAGCGGCTGTCACTCTCATATTGTGCCGGTTTTCACACGCGCACCGTTTTTCCTTTCTTTTTCTCTTCTTTTTTTTTTTCACACTACACTAACCGTAAGCGTCCACACTTTGCGTCTTCCGTTGCGTGATCTCGCGAATCGTTTTTTCTCTCTCCTCTTGCTCGTGCAACGGACACGTGTCATCCAAAGTTCGAGCGGTTTTACAATCCGCAATATTGTCGGTTGACCATTGAAGCTGTGGAAAGCCTTGAACACACTTCACCGTCACGAGATTACCGAACGCCGGTAGCTGCGACAGTTATCGGTTTTCTTAATGGACCGTTTCGATGTCGGTTCCGTCTAGCGAGTACGAAACGCGTTTTGTATACATACGAATTAATTCTAGTTAAGAATATCACTTTGTGCGAGGGCCCACGCAGAGTTGCTTCGCGCTACCTGTGGGTCCTTGGACGGAGATCTTCGTGGGTGACAATCGGTCACGTTTTACCAAAAAGCTCTGCAACACGCACAAACAAAACAACACATTACTAAAAATCCTGCTATCAATTGTTAACAGCCTCTTTTCATACGTACATAGATACGAAAAGAAAATGGATAACTACATTTGCTAGATTATCTACCACGCGAGAAGGCTACATTCGAATAAGCGACACTAGGGGGAACAACTAACTTTTGTCTGCGTTTCGATTTCTTTATCTCGTATAGTTTTGGGTAATATTTTGCGTCACATTGTATATTACATCACCGCTGTATCTTCCACCGATAAGAAGTATGTATTAACATTTATATAAGTTCTTAAATACTATTTTGGTAATTGTACATAATAGGGGTACCCCCCACCGATTTCGATGATTTTTAAATATGTTGTAAAACTCAATATTCTGAACAACTTTTTCCTTACATGTAATCGTCGCTCAACCTTAGTTTTTGAGATATTTGCGAAAAACTGCAGTTACTACTACATTGAATTTTGCCTATACGTGCAAGTCCGAGCTGTCCGTATGCGTCAGCACGATGCGACCGCTCGTCAACTGTTTCACTACGATTATCGAACAATCTATATACCGCGTGAACTTTTTAAAATATATGATGATGAAGAATTCGGGATAAACTTCCGAATAGCCCATACCTCCGATTTTTTTATACTCTGGATTCTTACGTAAGAATTAGTACATATTACGACGACGGCTAACGACTGTGGATAACCCGAAAAGTTTATTTTAAGAACGAGCGGAAATGACATTAGTTTGAGTTAGGTTTGGCTTAATAATTCCCCACAGTTTATTATTAAACTAACTCCACTTCCAGATTAACAACAACTTCAGTTATCCAGCCAAACCTAACTCAAACAAATGTCATTGTCGCACGCTCTTAAAATAAACTTTTCGGGTTATCCACAGTCGTTAGCCGTTTTTTCTTAGGAACACTGTGTGGGTGTGTGTTAGTAACGTAAAATTCAACCCATAATGTTTTATATTTTATTTTTGCATTACGCGAATCCGAAGACAAGAGGGGTTTCGAGTTAGTGAAGAAAAAACAGAATAATTATTATACTTAATTATTTATTATTCTATTGTTGCTTGATTATTGGCTGGGAATATGTCAATCAAAAAATCTAATAATTTCTCGCGATCATTGCATATACTTAGAAATTCATGTAACTTCATGATGATTTTACAATAATGTATATCACATATACAGATACTATACTTCACTATATATATTTTATAATATTTTACTGCTTCTTCAGTGCGTGCTATTTGTTCTAAAGAATTTATTCGACTGAAAAAGTTTACGCGGTATATTGTAGATCGTTCGACAATCCTAGTGAAACAGTTGACGAGCGGCCGCATCGTGCTGACGCATACGCACAGCTCGGACGTGCACGTATAAGCAAATTTCAATGTAGCAGTAGCTGCAGTTTTTCTCAAATATCTCAAAAACTAAGGCTGAGCGACGATTACACGTAAGGAAAAAGTTGTTCAGAATATTGAGTTTTACAACGTATTCAAAAATCATCGAAATCGGTGGGGGGTACCCCTATTATGCACAATTACCTACTATTTTTTTTAAGAATCAAGACAATCCACACGGTGGGAACATTTTCGACACAGTAATGACTAAGTCGAGGCTCTAACGGAGACAAAGCGCATTGACACACTGCGACGAGCGTAACGTGCCGAAGTCGGTTAGCGTGTGTACATAATGGGACTGAAATGACAAGAGTTCCATCCATTAACTCTATGTGATTCACGGACAATTTCAAAAGAGTACGTTTCGACATTCGTCCTGCCCTGTGCGCAATTTCTATGGAGAAGGGGACACCGTAAGGTCAGGGATATCGCTGTAAGGCGGTCGTTGCGCCGTAACGTTCTACCCAGCCGAGGAAGCCGGGTCGCAGAAAAAATACTAAAACGTGATGCAACAGCATCCTCGGGCGTTATTAATGTCGGTAATGTAACGTCGAATTTTTATCGGCCGTCCATCGAGTTTATTCACACCTTGTTGCGTGACGTCGACGACATGCGGACGCCGCATTAATTACCTCGTTTCGCGGACTATTTATACGGATTCAATACAAAGTGCCTAAATGTTACACTCATCTCAAATTATGAAATTCCATCACAGTTTATTATCAATTATTGAACTGCGAAATTAAGTCGGCATTTTACGTGAAAACAATGGTTGCGAGAAGGTTTTTCGACGACTCGAAATTTAATGCCTAAAATTTTTCGAAGAATGTTTGTTACCATTTTAGTGTCACTCCCTGCAATTTTTAAAACTTTTATGCTTCGAGTTCGCTGAAATTCTGAAAACAGGTTCTTTTTAGGTAAAAATTTCGAGTAGAATTTCTGGTCATTTTGGGTTTTTAAAATTAGGTCACTACTTTCGAGTTGTTAAAAATCTTTCTTGTAAACATCGTTTTTATATTAAACGACACTATCTTCAAAATTTCACCTAATCGCTCGAATAGTTTGTAATTAGAGAACACTAGCGACGCATACATGTTCCAGAAGTTAAACAATACGAAGTGTTTCACAATGTACGAGACACGTCGTCGTGACCAAGATGAGGGTTTGAAATTGAGAAAAATTACAGGTTGAGGACCATGTTATTTCACAGCGTCGTGCAGTTTCGTTGAACTCTTATTACAATAGTCGTGTACGAAATTGGAGGGTAACCTTGAAAACGAACAATTGGGGCACGTCTCAGAAATCTGATTTGTACAGCTGACTCGGTTGATCATTGGCATACAAGTAAGTACGTCGACCATCTAGAATCTAGATATTCGCGAAATCGCGCCATTACGACGTCCACGCACTTGCGCAAAACTCCCGCCGCTCTAAAGATCATTCCTAGCTCGGTTCTATCTAGTTTGTAGCGATATTCGATGACTGATCGTGGCTTCGGTCCATAATTTTCATATTAGAGACGAAAACCAATTAAAACGTAATTTCTCTGACATAGTATATAAGATACTCGAATTAACAATTAACGATTATTAACTGACGATTCCTTATTTGGCTCTATCTAGTCTCAAGGTCTATTTTAATCCATAGTTTCCATTTTAGAGGCAAACTCGCTTGCTCTGTCACGGTATGGAGATTACTCGAACAAAAAAATTAAGAAATCTCGTTCAGTCTGATCGATTTTGATGGCGTTATTCGATGGCTGACGAACATTTTAATCCATAATTCGTGTTTTGCGGATTAGATCGAGCGAAATAAGTACACTATTCGAACAGAAAGTCGACGGTTACTGGCAGACGCTGGAGCCGTGGCGTCCCTTTTCCGTTTTTATTGAATGAACGAGCGTCTGACGAAACAACGAGCTTGAAATTAGTAAAGCGTTGCGTCGTCGGCACGGTAGCGCGTGTCGAAACCCGTGTATACTTAACACGCACACTACCAAGCGTAGATAGCAGATATCCTTCGGTAAGGTCAAAATGGCGGAGTTTCACAGTTGTCACGACGATATTGCGGGCACCGGTTGCATTAATAGCGCGCAAACGTGACGCAACACCGCGAAATAAATTAATTGCCTAATACATCCGCCCGAGGAGCCCATGACTTTCTGTCAATGAATAGTGCCGGCGTCAACCGAACATCTGTCCATTGGCAGCGGGATAAACAACATCTACCATTGTAGAAATTGTGAAATCTACCATTGAAAAATTGCTTAAAAAGAACGGAGTCGATCGTGTGTCACTGCATCGTCGACGATTAAAGCGGGGAACTGTTTACTATCGCGCACTGTACGTGTACATATACATATATTTAAGCAATTTTTCGATAGCGTTATGCGGCACTTCCGGTTGAGCAAACTCCGCGTATACGTTGCAACGTTACGAAAGTAAATGACCGGAAAAAAAAATTGGAGTACGGATGCACCGATATCAGGGCAAGCGCACCAAAGTAAATACACGATACAAGAGGCTGACATCGATCCGGTACGCGTCGGTAATAATCACTGCACTTTGCACTGTACCCAGGCGCGAGAGCCCGATACACAGAAATACGGCGTGCGCGTACCATGTTCCGAATATTTCTTATCTGCTCGGAGGGGTATGCGAAATATGGTTGGCGCTCGGCGTTACCTTTTTAAATGTTCCTGTTGTTGCCGTGCGTTCCTGAACGGGTGGTTGGTGCGGAGAAAAACGGTGTTCAGCCGAGTTTTCTCTCCCAAAGACGTTGTTGGTTAACCGCCGTGTCTGCTCGAAAAGCGAATTCTCCGGGTATGGTTACACCTGGCGTATTGGTTTTTCGAATAGCGCGCGCCTCGGATCAAACCTGGCTGCTTCCTGTTTGCTGCTCTACCTGGATGGTGTTCGGTAGATTCTCTTCTCTTCACGGTTCTCTTGCTGTTCTCGCGAGTGTGTGTCTGTACGTGTACGTGTGTATACGTGTTTGTGTGTGTGTGTGTCGCGATCGACGTTCCTCTTCGTTCGCGAAGTTGGTCGGTCACACGAAGAGAAACTGAAAAGCTGAGCGGTGCAGATCGAGGGAGACTGGTGCAGAGAGATTTGAATCCCCGCGCAACGGACGGTCCAACGTTTTGGGCCGACCCTCCGCTCAGAAACGACGGCGGCAGCAGAACGAGCAAATAGAAACCGATCGCGCCATTGTGCAGCAAACGACTGAAGCCATGGTCGCCGCCTCGAATTAACCCGACGGCACCGTGACGGTGGTGGGGGAAGACGGGAGACCAGCGCGCACGCGCGACCACTGATTCTTCAGTACCGGCGTAACGTTCGTCGACACTCTGGGGAATCCGCACGAGATCGACAAAATTAACATTTTCTCAGGTACATTATTAACACGTTGTATCATTTATTACTGTTCCTGGTAGAAGATCTTTGATCAGAGAATATGATTTCAAAAACGTACTATTGTATGTTTGACGTTACAGCAATGTAATAGAAAGGTTAACGATATTTCAAAAAATATGTTAATAAAACGATCAATGGTCTTATGTGTTTGTCGAATATAAAATAATACACTGTTCTATGGACACTACAAGAACGCTTGTTAATATTTGACGCTATGCTTTCTTTTTTTGTATCTTCTAAGAAATACAAAATTTTTCGTTTTTATATATATGACAGGTTTTTTTGTTATATTCGATGATATTCTCAATGTGATTGGCTTTATTTAGTTAGTAAATAAATAGCGGAACAAGTCTATTTTTACAGAAGTAGAGCATTTGAAGTTACGAAAAGGGATACCTATTAATTTATTTGCATTTGTGCAAAAAATAGAAATAGAATGTAGACCGTAATTTAGTGTAATGAAATATGATTCTATAAAAATTAGTATAGGAGCAATTTAGCGCTACAGTTCAATAAATTCTTAACTGGTATTCAAATAAATTGTATTCGAATAATTGCATAAGTGCGTTGCATTGTAGACGTTACTATTGCTTACTTAACCGATTCACCGTAGATGTATTCGTGTTCGATACGCGATTTGTTGTCGTTTGGTCTGCGCCGGTGACGCAACACCCAACAAAGTTACAGAATAATCGTGTGGAACGGTTCTAGAAAATTGTGGAGCAGTCGTCGTGTTCTGATAAGAGTAATGGGGCCTCGCGACTTAATGCTGCATCACTGGCCACATAAGCGCGTACGTGGGCATCCTAAACCGCGACACGCGGTCACACATGCAAATCCATTGCGCGTTTACAACATCTGTAACACTAATTACCTCTTTTACATCATCCGAGCGTACGAAACACATTATTAATTGCGTCGATTGCAATGTCCCGTTGAAATTTTCCACTGGCCTCGCGAGCTCGATTGCAAAAATCGCGAGAAATTATAAAAATCGATCGCTGGGTTTATCCAAAATACGGTAAACTTTTCCATTGTTTACATACACTTCGCCAAGATACTAACTTCGCCAAGATAGAAACTTCGCCGAGATACATACTAACGAATTGGTAAAAATACGAGCTATAATATCGGTACAAATTCCAGGACTTAGTCATTTTTATAAATCATTTTGGGGGCGTCGGTTTTAGCGCACGGTAGATCCAGCGTTGAGGATTCGTGGAGTTGTCAGCCGATCGAATGCGAATTCTTCGGAGATGCTCGTTGCGTGCAAACGACCCGCCCTTGACCTACCTTAACGTTCCTTAGCAACCGAAGGAGGCACGCTTTAAACAATCGGCCGGTAACTAAGGGCATGCAACCTCACCCACGCGCGTCGTCGACATGACCGTGAGAAAACGCGGAGTCGTCGCGCATAGCGTTTGTTGCGAAGAAATCGAGACGTGTCACTCGCCCGTTCGAGTCACTTCTCGAAATACGCTTCGTAACTTCATTATCTTATTAACGCGATAATGCAAGAAACGTTTTATTGATCGACGATGATCGTTCTCTGGCTCTTCCGATCCGGTTTTTGCATTTTTTTCCTGTTTGTTTGCACGGTCGTGCAACTTTTTTCATTAAGCTGATTAAAAAGACCGTCTTTTGACGGATACTGCCGTCGAAATTTCGTCACGCTGTCTGGAACAACTCGAAGGCCGAGTGTCTATTTATCGCGACCGAGATTACGATAACCACTTTTGGGCCTTATTTTTGGAGACTAAATATTTTCGTTATGCGCTCAACCTTCAACTGGTCTATCGTTATCCACCGAACTATATATCGATTTTCGAGAGCCTCTTCTACCATTGTTCTCCCAAACACGAAATCTACCGTGATAGCACTTATCTTTTATCGTGTCATAACGTCCCAAAAAAGGGGTACTATACGATAAGAAAAAAAAGTGCGACGCTGCACGATTATGTTGTTTCATTGTTACAATAGAATTTCCGGAGATATTAAATGAATCTGCAGTATCTGCACGGTAAACAATAATAGAAAAATATTTAAACAGGTGGAACCCCTTTAACCCTCACACGTTCCTCAAGATGAAAATTCACCCATTTACTATTTTCACATACATACATACTGTAAAATCATTGATCCTTTTATGTCTATGTTGTAAGATGTATTTCTTTAAAATGTGACGTTATAAATGAAACAGAATTTGTCGATTTAACGTGTAGAACAAAAATGGGTGAATTATTATCCTAGTCTCTTTTATGCAACTATTTTTGAGGAGCGTACAAGGGTCAAGAACTTCGTACAAATTGCCAAAAGTAATTAATTGGCGGTATAAAAGAACACCGCGACGAAGATAAAACGGCTGTTTAATTTCGTATTCAACCAACGGATGGTCCGCAAATAAAACAGATATTAGTGGATTTCGAAAGTCATCGACCAGCCGCGAGTTGCGAAACGCAATCTTTGATCCGAACAAATACAGTCGCCGGGACCTTCAATTTTCGAAACAGAAGAGGCAAGGGGAATCAGTGTATTCTGTGTCTTTTTGCAAGCTTTCCTGTTAAATTGCCGTGTTTTTCTCGGCGGTGTTGATTCAACGGAAACCGGCGGCCTGGTGTACTAATTTAAGAAACCGAGGACGAAACGGAATTCGCGTTTCTTCCTGCGATAGCCTCGCCGGATCGAACAGAATATAAAAATTTCATTCGATTCGTTGAAAGTTTGATATTCCGTTGTTTGACCGGTTTTTACGCACCGACGCGACGATTGTTAGGGGAACGTTACATTCTTGTGGATGACGGAATGGCGCGGGTTTCGTTCGCCTAATCGCCGAGCGAAACGGATCTTCGTGAAATCCGGCCAGAGAGACAACAGATTATTGAATTGTCGAGATAGACACGAGGTCACCGAGTGTCGGATTGATAATTCCCCGATGGATGGATGGATGCGAGAGAAATATTGGTCGGGCATACGTGACGCGCGTCATGCTACCACAAATTTGGATAGGACTACACCTTTCCTCTCGGCAGAGCGTTTTGAATGCCTAACGGGCCAAACGAGATTCGCTGCGGCTCGTGATTATCCTGACGTTACTCATTGACAAGTGTGGAAGACAATGGAAACGCGATGACGAGCACGTCAACATTGCCTCGCGCCGTGATTGCAACGAAAAAGCCAAGATATCAGTCCTGCTTGCGCAAGAACCAGGAATTTTCAAATGATTTCCGGTTTCTGGAAACCTGACGTCACACCTCTGTCACTCAAGATTACGCGCCGCTTTGTAAAAGTTTCAGAGAGATTTCTGTAACGAGACGACGTTGTCGCTGTAAACATTATTTTCCGGATGAATTTAATCACACGAACCTCAATTTATCGATTGATACAGATAATTCGAACCTTCTCAGAGACTGGTAAATGAGTCTAATAATTTGAGATGTATCGTGGATTATGAATAATACTGATAATAGCGATCTTCGCGGAGTTTCTGAGGTCACGGCTCGACTCTTGAAATTCGTCATCGTCCGTGATCTCACGTCGCCGGTAGGTTTTTAGCGGCGATCATGGTTTCACGAGTTTCTGCGAGTCCTTTTGTAATGCCTTGTATAAATACAGAGTGGGGCCTGCAGGTTGGCGCGATGCAGGCTCACGAGCATTCTCATGGCAAACGAACCGGACGTACGATTATGTTCACGGCCGAAACTATTTTTGCGGATGCCTCACGAGACGAGACGATCCGACGTGGAGGAAAAAGTAATGACGTGGGCGGTCGTCCACGAAAATTGTTTCTTCCGGTGAGATTCGACGGTTTTTTTTCGCTTTCGAAATACTGTTCGCCGTTTGTACTTGGTGCTCCGAGGAGATTACTCGTTTAAATTGATCGCTCGATGAGAACGATTATTTCTGTTGTTGGCTCGCGACGAATTGAGCAAAGATATTCGATCGTTTCGATTCTTATCGAACAGTATAATTTTCTAAAATTGATCGGAACACCGTTTAATTACTATCGACTGTGTGTAAGATTTGAGATAGCAGTCTCCTTCCGAATACACACCGTGATGTGTTCACGGCGAAACATGTAGAGAAACCGAGGTAAATATAAATGAAGGCAAACCGGACGCGGTAGTCTGATGCAAAATGGAAATCGTATTGCTTTCTTTGTGTCGCTGGGCACAAATTTCATGACGAAACTATCTTGGACATTACCGCGTCTTGATTAGCAAAACTGTCAAGACTGATAAAAATAAACAGAATATGTAATCTGTTTTCGTCTAAACCGAGAGATAATTCAAACAGATTCATCTATGAGAATACAACAAATTTGAAAATTTAAACAAGTAGAAATGAGAATTTCACACATTTTTTGGAAAATATTGTGTTGGAAACAAATTGTTCGAATGAAATATTAATTGTATATCGTGGTAACAGAAAATATTGGTTTGGCCAGAAAGTCTTTTCCACTTCAGTGAAATGAAATTAACAAAATCTAAATGTTGTCTATTAAAAAACGTTCGGCCGTTTCCCACTGTCTTAATTTTAGAAAGTAGAAAGAAAAATGCAGAGAGTTTGTAATAAAGAAATGACCTCGGTTTAACTGCATAATGCAGAATGTAGCATCAACTGAAAATATGGGGTACAAGTACGTAAAACGTTAAGGTGCACGTACCGTGCTGCGGACGTGCGATCCAGCATGACAGTGGTGGTTCACATACATATCTCCGAGGTCTCCCGATCCAGTAAAACTGAACACTGATACGCAGCCACAAATCACAAACACCAAATTCCAAACGGAGAGTCTCCTTGGGAACGTTACAAGTCGACCCAGTAATTACGACTGTCTCTTTCTGAAAAATATCTACAATAGATATACTGACTCACACAAGAACGCTACACGCATATGTCTATGTACACACGCGTTACAACATTCATGGATGACCCTATGGATTCAAATTCTACGAAAGAAGGAAACGAACCATAGAATTACTACTTCCAAGCAATTCTGAACGGTCTCTGCATTTTTTATTCTCTATGGGGATTTCAAAAATAAACTGCAAAAATATCTTTGCTTCCTCACAAGCTTAAGGCATAATAATCAATATGTTGTAATCTAAAAAATGCAGATTTTTATGCATTTACG
Organism: Lasioglossum leucozonium; assembly: GCA_028454225.1. Taxonomy (NCBI): domain Eukaryota; kingdom Metazoa; phylum Arthropoda; class Insecta; order Hymenoptera; family Halictidae; genus Lasioglossum; species Lasioglossum leucozonium. The sequence continues at coordinate 4,482,941 of CM052215.1, forward strand.
CAGAAATGAATAGTCGAAATATAAAATAACAGGAATATCGAAGGAGTTTAAAAAAAATTATCACAATTTATTCAACTTATATTTCACTCCCGTTTATTGCAACTGAAGTAGAACACTTTACATAATGATTCTCGCAGTCTGTTTATAGATCGCCTCTAGATGAATATATTTGAAAATAAGATGATTCTTCGACTATTACGAAACATACCAACGATGTATTTGGCAGAATAGTATCGTTTGATTTTACAAGCAATAAATAACGCATATCGGTTTTTGTAAACACTCCCGTCTATTACATCATGGCTGTACATCGTTTCCCCACGGTTGCAGAATTCTACTTTTCATAAGAGAACCATCATGGTGCAACAGTCTCGTTTAATCAAGTCGGATTGCACCCGATTACAAAAACTTGCTTTTAGGTATCCGATCCCACCGAGTCGTATTATTTGCCATTTTCGCAACGGCAGCTGCAAATTCTTCGTGTAGAATAGTCGCCGGACAGACAACTATGTACTTCTATTTTTTCGTATCGATTTTATCAGGTAGCCAGGAAATCTTGTGCTGCGCCTAGTTGTCATTATTGAACGTGCATTGCATCAAGCACGCTCTGTGTGTATAAACGAAAGCTTATTTCACGGAGAACTTAACTAATAATTACTGTATGTATTATTTGTCTCATTTTTTATACAGTAAAGTCGCAATCTAGCTCTCATCGCCTGGTCCGAGCAGGGACAGATCGTGAAGAGAAACTATTTTTTAATGACTGTATCGACTGCGCAGAAAATACAAAGGGACAGTGCTGAACATAGAAAAGGGTAGCGGTGAACCTTACTTTTTGTCCAAAAAATTTTTTTAGTCTCACCCCCCAAAATTGACAAGTGAAAATGATCAGGTGGGAACCCGATGCGCATCAAATTTGAAAATTGAAAGTTTATAATTTGAAAATTCGAAATTTAAAAATTCGAAATTTGAATATTCGAAATTTAAAAATTCGAAATTTGAAAATTGAAAATTTTAAAAATGAAAACTCGAAATTTGAAAACTAAGAACAGCTGAAAATATGTCGTGTTTAGTGTCATTTTAATCAGAAAAATGCCACAAATAAGCTGGTGAAGGGCCTATAAAAAAATAATGGAAAGTAAAGAATTTTTGTAATTGGATTAGTAATGGTTCACACTACGGTATCGGATTAGGCGGCATGTTTACACTGCTCAGCGATCAAGGCAGCTCGAGCTTCTTGGCCCCTCGTGGTGTATGCTCCTCAATGGAAGAGGTAGAGGTGAAGCTCTGTGGGAGTTAGCTCGCGACTTTACTATATACATAATAATTTAAAATAACTTTAGAGAATATATAATAATAAGTTTAGAGAATCGGTGGTTGAAACATCTTTTTGATATCAGGAACAAGAACTTTTGTAAAGAAAGAATAGAATGATTACTTGTTATAATTTTGTATATCATTTATCTATCTCTATTGATTAATATAGTACAATGTTTTTTAGTTTCCTCTTACAAATTGCAAGGTAGTTGCAATCTCTTGGTCAATGTTCGGCAATCGCGAGGCAGCGTTTTGATTTCACGGTAGTCATAGGTTGATTCATTCAAACCCTTGCGCAGCAATTTTTATTTATCGCGCATATCGTTGAATCTACTTTTTTAAGACGAACGTTGATCTCCTTAGTGGACCCAATATAAATAGCTAGTAATATAATTATTATCAGAGGAATGAACACATTCGCATTTGGCTCCTTTCTCTTCCAATTGATGCAGGTAATTCTCTTTTTACATAAACATCCACAGTCTAATTACAATTGGACACCGTCTCAAAAAGCTCTCTAATTCTAGCTTCGAATTAGAGGTACATACTTCTTCGAGTGGAAAAAAAAATTTAAACATGGAAATGAATAAGTATTTCGCACTTTGGACAACTGTTGCCTCATCCCCGCATAAATTCTCGACGGATACACGACCTTCTACGTAAAACGTTAATTTTCGTGACGGTGATAATAATGTTGCAATCGAGTGTTTAGTAACGTCAGATTGCACCCGATTGCGGTATACGGTTTTATCAGAACGTCGCGTCGTCGTCCATACGTCGGGACCATTATCATTCTCCTTCCTGTAAACATGTCTAAAACACCGACGTCGAATCGCCTTGCGAATCGATTCGGAATAATATGTATATCCGCGAAGGAACAAAATTGACGTCATGCTATTGCGAATCGGATGACATCAATTGTCGCACCTCGTTGTTGCATTGAATTTATTCATAGTGCGGGCGTGTGTCGCAATAATCTCGTAGTCACAACAAATTGCAATTCAACGATACCGCTAATAACACTGATAATTTGATCCTTTATCGCTGGTACTTATTGGTAATCGTTCGTTTATAGTTTATATTGCAATTTCTATTTTTTTGGCGCAGTGTAATGACAATGTGCATCGGCGATTTTGCAAGTTGACCAGCTATGTGCGGCAGGAATCGCTTCGAGAAGCGGTACAAGTCGCGGCTTTTCGTAAGAAGAAGGATTAGCACGGCGGCGTGTCTGGCCGACACACGTATTGCGATTGATTGCTGGTATCGTGTTCTCGACGTAAATGTTGGCCAATGTGGATCGAACATGCCGTTACGCTTTTTCCGCCGGTGCGATTGCACGACTTTATGCAACTTTCCACTCGGACGTGGCACGCCGTCCTGGTCCTAGGCCTCGGACCAGAGCAAAATTCGTGGCGTTCCTTATCGATGGCCGTGAAACAACTGTTTTTCTGCTATACGTCGATCCTATGTGGTCGGTGGAAAAATAATCGCGATTTTCATCGGTTTAATCTTCAGCGATTTTTCCGAGGTTTGCTCGAAAAGTCCGCTATCCAGTGATCACATTGGAAAGTGTCAGGCCGAATCCTTTAAATTCAATCCGAAGAGTGAAGATATACGGTTTCATCTACCTGCCTGGCTATCGGAGTACCGCGCGCGCGCCTGCCATAATTCCGTAGACACCGAGATTTACGATTGGGTACCTGGTACTTTCGTTAATTACGCAGGTAGTTGCAGTAGTGCACGGTCAAGCACCTGCGAAGTGGACCATTCGGAGGCCTCGGCCTCGTCTCGTCGGCCGATAGGCCAGAGAAGCGATAAATGTCTGCGGCCTCCAGGTTGCCGCGGTTTCTCGGCCTCGAGACACGTCTCTACCGCTTGTCACGGACTACCAAACGGTCACGTTTCCTCGATTAAGCCGGCAAAGGATGGCAGCGGTCGAGCCAGCTCCGAAAGCACGTTTACTTCCGGCGCGAGCTTGTCTTCCCCGAAAGGGATTAGGAGCGCGACAAAGACCTATCTATCCACCGGACGAACGAAGAATGATTTTCAAATTAGTCTTGCTTTCCGATAGATAGGCTAGACTTGCCTTATCTCAGCCCCTGCCCAATATGTAGTCAGCCTTACCGAACACAAATTGTTGTAGGTACTTTTAAACGAGCATCAGCCTATTACTCACTTCCAACGTGCAGCCTTATGTCCTCATAGTAGAAAATTTAAAATGTTTAGAAAACAGCTTAAGATGGATAACTGGCCTTAAATGCCTGATGACTACCTGTACAATTACTCCAGGACTGTATCTTTGGAAAATTCTTCCTTATATGTATGCATAAAAACGTTCTGGGTTTGACCGAAGGTTGCACAGTTTACTGTCAAAACCGACTCTCTAAAGACGGTTATCTGCTCCCGATAGATACGGAAGTTCTTAGCCGGTCGGTAATTCCACTTCCGGCGATACGAGCCCTTTATCGGCCGTTCCGGAAGTCGTCCCGATTAAAAATGCTATTCCTTCGAGAGCGTCCGGTAACGACGAAGCACGTGTGCGTTCGCTCGTGTGCACCTTCTAAACAGAGCCAGCCACTTGTTCTTCAGACACGCTATTCGCCACTCAATCTTTTGCGCTCGACTGTCTCCTCTAAATATCTCCGTGTTCGTGATTTCATACCAATTGAGGAAGGTCGTAAATATTCTAGATCAGACGATTGCATCTGATCAATGCTCTTACGAAAGAACTGTAATAGTTAATTGGGGGGAAAAAAAACATCTCAGTTTGCGTACATCGGTGCTAGAGAACGTCCACGGACGTTACAGTGAATGCCACACCGTCTGTTGGCTTCGGTCGTCATTGTCAACTGTCGCAATCCACTTCGAGCTGTGCTCGAGGCTTCGAGGTCCGCCCTTCCTGTAACCCACTCGGACAAAGATGCAGCTGTGGTGGGCATAATGGTCGGGGACTCGCATAATCGTATCTACACGCTTCTCTTTGATCTTCACGTTGATCGGATTCCCGAAATCTCCTCTAAGCGCTGTTCTTCACCGACCTTTGGAGACGAACTGACCGACAAAGGACTGGCTGACAATGGGTTCGGTTTGTTTTGTAGCCGCGGCATTAATTCTGCTCACCTTCCACAAATAAACATCCATCCGCACTTGCTTCGAGTCCGAGCGTGCAGTTGTACAACTTGCTACTACAGTATGTAGTTCGCATAATGAAAACTCAATTATGAGTACACACTATCTGGTAATAGATAGAAGCTGGCTCCACGAGGTGCGAATAATGTTTCGGCTCTTATTGAAACGTCGAGTTCAATCGCACGCTCCATACGCACGCGCGCGCGCACACGGTCACAGTGACACACATCAGAATCGATCAAAAAGTATCGTGGAGTCTGCATTGCGCAAAATGCACCTGCGTTCGGGGACCTCTCCTAAAACACGCATTCCCAGACCACGTGGAACACTATCATCTACTTCGTCTCGAGCTAATGCTCGTTCGATGCGTTTGCTATTCAACGCGCGTTCAAGACGCTCAAGGTAGCGAGTCAAATTCGTGAACCGCGAGGTACACAGTTTCCTTCACTCGTCGAGAATGTGTGTAGAAATATACAAGATCGCGTAGAGTCGCGCGATCGCTTGATTTTGTAAGAGGTTTACAATAGCGGAGACTGTATGTACGTATGGTAATTATCTCGACGGAGAATAGCCTGACTGTTCGACGAACAAACGCCTTATTGATAAACCTAAACTTCCGTTTGAGCGTCACCAGCTGGCTGAGATCATCGACTGCATACCGTTGCATCGAAAAGGTTCAAGGAGTTGCAACTGATAAAGGCTGTGTTCTGAGAACAATTATTGTTTGAACGCGTCTCGCTCGAGCCGCAGATAACGATTGCGGCATGCTCATCTTGCGAAAGAACTCGGCTGTCACATTTGCGAAACGGCTACCGAAGCCTACCGTAAAATTCGATCCTGGAATAGCAATTTTTCAATAAACTACGATCCCGATACACGTATCTTATTGTTATAACATTACTTCAACGATTCTCCTCAAACGTGTTTATTTTTATTTTTAAATTAATACAAGTCCTATCCTCCGATTGGTCAGAAGGAATTAAATAACACACGATATTCGCAATTATCTCGCGAAGCAACGAAGTTCTAGGGGAAAATGGAATGGCCTCTTGGAGATTTTTAATTTATTTGAAAGTCGAAGAGCGGATTCCCGTTTCGCGTGGACGCGTTTCAGCATTTCCATCGTTTCTATCCGGACGTGCGCGAGGCGGATACGACGAGTGTTGTATTCGTGACACGAATGTGGTACGTATTCGCGTATCCGGAATGGACGGCGATCCGCAAAATGCACCGCGTCGGACGGCCTACGCATCCTGCAGCAACGTGGAGGAATACCGGTCTAAAGTCCGGGACATGGACACCGACGAAAAATTCTGGAACCGGTTCTCCAGCATTTTCGCTCATGCCCCGGCTCGGGCCGAGAAAGGATAAATAGTCGAAGGGAGAAGCCGGGAGGAAAAGGAAGAGGATACAGGAACGAGCACACACCGGTCGTTTCTGTGGCAAGGGGAACAGGATATCGTCGGGGGCCCATCAACTTTTTTATCCGGGAAGAATTGGACGCCGTTCGCCACATTGATTTCAGCGAAACGGCACTTTCTCTAAACACCGCTTCGAATCGCTTCGAAAATTCCAGTCTTTCGACTGTACATTCTTAAATCGTTTTAGCTGGTTCTACGTATCGTGTACTTTTCATCGAATATATTCCAACAGGCGACACTTTGTTATCTACAATTAATAGCTTAAATAAATGTCGCGTGTTGCTATTAATATTAACAGCTTCCACAAAGACAGATGAAAACGAACGATCAACGATGAACAAAAAAACGAAGTCGTCTGCTAAAATTTCATAAACTGAGAACGACGCGAGCCACTGTGGACGAAGATGGTAGCGAAGGAGCACTGGCAGGGATACAGGGATCAGCCCACGCGTGAGTGACGCTCACAAACGACAGAAAGGCGGTGCCGAGATAAGAACGCGAGATACAAACGCGCCTATGTGCAATAGGATGAGCCTTCGATGCATTATCGATCCCGGAACCGTACCGTGATCTATTCGAGCAAACCATGCTATCCGAGGCATACGAGGTGTGATCGAAAAGAAACCGGACACAGTTTCGTTGCGTCGGAATCAGCTAAAAGTGGGCCAATTTACATTGCTCGATCGCCATTTGCGCCTTATTTTTCAGCAACATTCCAACGAATATACATATAAAAAAAATCACGGCTTTTATAATATAAGTAAATTTAGAATTTGCATAAAGGTGCGCAGTCTTGGTTATAAGAACGGCCCGTCATCGTTCTAGGATTAAATAATAATAATAATAATAATTAGGAGCACCGTATACCGACTATTGTAGGCAAGAAATGTATAGGCGAGCTATACAGACTTGAAATTTGATTTCTCTCCGTTTCCTTTTGTTGGACGCACAGTGGGTCGCCCCGATTTCTGACGAAACCGAAGATAGTGTGCCACGTGCGCCAGTTGTGCATCTTTCGGCCGTGGCGAACCGCTGGCACACGGTTCCACGGGGTTGCGGCGAAATTAAAACGCGCTCGACCCCCTTGTTCGCCTTGTTCACGTTTCCAAAGCGTTCTCTTCCTCGTCCGGGTTTCCCTGGCAGCTGCGCCACGCCGCCGTGCCGCGTGCACCATGGAAAATAGAGGCCACGACCCAACAGGATGCGTGTATCCTATAGAAACTGAGTTTTATGGAAAACTCCTCTGCCCGGCGCAGCCGTCGCCGGATATTATTATTCGTCGCGGGCATGCAGGCATCTTCCGTGAATAAGAAGCTCCTTCAGATTTATTTCCGCTCATTTTTATCTTCATTAATTTCATCGCACAATACGGGGCGCGATAAAAAAAGACATACGTCAGTTTCGTCGGAAAGGTGGGAGACAAAGTTTGAGGGCTTTGTTTGGTCGCTTCTCTCCAAATTTTCTGCGGAGTTCAGGCATTTATGACGAAAATGGATAGTCGCACTGTGAAACTGTAGACAAATTGGAGGAACTGATGAGTATCGATTTACAGTAAAGCCTTGATCTAAGAAAAACCCTCCGGTCCGCGATGTTTCTTAGATCGTGTAGTTCTACTATTTTTTTTTGTATCCTCGCCGAACGCTGGCCGGATGGGTGGAGCTAGCAAATTCTACGTTATCGACTCTCGAAGCCCTAGTTACCCAGGCCAGAATTAAACTATTAAATAGAGTTCTAATTACATCGTGTTAAGCCACAAATAAGTTGATGAAAGTCCTACAAAGAAAAACGAGAAATGAAGAAGTTTTGTAATTAGATTATTAGTGGTTCGCGATCGAAATCGTTTTCGCAGTGTCCCGAGATCCCTGATCCTGTTGTACATTGATCCAGATGATTTAGAAAATTGAAACGAAGAGCCAGGGTAAGGGAAGTAAACGGTACCGATATAGAACGCGGCATGTTGTTGTTGGTACATCACGATCGAAGTTCGGAAAGGTTCGTCTATCATGAAAAAAAATTCGAGCGCGATTAACCGTTCCGAGAAGCGATGGTTATCGCGTAAACTTTCCATCGTGACGGAGCGGCGCGGCGGCGGTTGAACCATTCTTTCGCATTGAAACATACTTACGTAAATTCCAATTGTTCCAGTGACGCCGTAATGATCGGCACGCAATCACTGTGACGTTCTCCCGAGCGAGCATGGAGCGTTGCACTCGCTTTACACTCAAGCATGCGTAAATACTGCGCTAGTATGCGCGTGTGTCTACCGATTCACAGGGACTAATAAATTCCCGTTTCGTTGGGCATGCTAGAACGTACACACCTACAGTTCTGCCGATAACGATCATCGACGGTTGCGTCAGATAGACGGTTTCAAACGAAAAATCCAATGAACACGATAAAGCTCATAATATGAGCTGTACCGTTGGATATTGGGACGAAGTATCAAAGTTCGACTATGTACGCCGGAAACCGTGTCTCACGATTATCTTCATCAGTACTTTCCTGTTTTTATTAGACAAGGTTTTCTTTAATCTTCTATAGTTAGACTTTTTATTGGAAGTTTTAGTCAAGCTCGCGACGGAGAGTTCAAATAAAATTGTTAAAACCGTCGGCGCGATCGAAGCAGTCGTTAAAAAAATAGAATAATAGGAGCTAAATCGCGACTCTGCTATAGTTGGATTTTGAGCATCAAGAAAAATGGGAAATAGAAAAATACGCGTCGATAACGATCACGCGCCAGCTCGGACAAGAGTCATTGTTCGATCATTATTTAATCGCGATGCAAATCTCCTGATTGCACATCCGGAAGTGCGCAAAGATGTATGATCGTGAATCCCCTGAAGTTTTCCAAATCGTGAACAGCTTTTCACGGTTTCGACACGTCCGCAAACGTTTCGGATCGGTCTTCGACCAAGCAGGGTCGCGCAATCGCGTTACGCTCCCACCATAAGAACGATTGTGTTCGCGGAAAGGGGAAGCTGAGTTGGTGTTAGCCGGTGTTCAATGACGCCGCTATCATCAAGGTAGTGGCGAGCAACGGCACGTTTCCGATACAAGCCGGCTCGGCCGTCTGGCTGGCAGCGCTGACAATGAACGCTTGCGTTGATTTTCGAGGACACTTCTCGGGGAACGAGTGAAACGACAGCCACGAGAGAATGCCGACCTCGGGCCGAGGTTCGCGTTCCCGTGTTTCGCAGCCGCTGATCGCTGGCAGACAGTGTCTTGGTCTCCAGAAGATTCAGTATGGCTGATACATCCAAAAGCTTCGGCACCGAAATGTCGTTTGTATCATGTACAGACATTATTCTTTACCTCTTATCTCTAGGTTCAAATGTAGAAGCGGATAGTAAATAGTTGACATGGGGGTAGCGACGAGACCATCAGCCAATCAGTGACAAAACTTTGTTGCCTTGAATTATTTCTTTATGAAACTTTTAGCAATTTATTCGTTACATATTTCTGATTAAAATGGTATCAAATATTATGGTAATGGCAAATATTATGTATGCAAGGGACTTTTCACACCTCGACCGTGTAAAGGTGCGCCCATGACGCAACTCACGCAACAAGCCAGTAAAATCCGATCACCCACGTGTACGGTATCAGCGGTGTTGAAACGATTCCTCGGTAACTGCGTGGAAATCCGAGTGATTCGAATTTCGCGTTGTTATCGATTTCATTAAATCGCCAAGTATCATTAGTTGGCTTGATTTTGAGGAATCTTTATGGTCGCCAAACGGATCCGTACACACTCGCGTGGCTTGCGACACGCGCGCCGAAACACCTTGTACGAACACATAGCATTTAAGGAGTCGACCGTAATTGACGGCGAGGAAGTGCACACGCACGTCGCTGGAAAGGTGTTGCAGCCGCCGCGTGGCGCGATTACTGGCTGGTGATTGCATTGCTTTCGACTACCAGCATGGTCGAACACGATCTAACAGAGGGGAGGGAGCATTATAACGACTTTTCGGGAGATTGACATTTCGGCCTTCTCAATTTCTAGCTTATGCAATCGTGATTCCTTTCACGGTCGCGAAACCTTGTCCCGAGTCTCGAATATTGAGGTTCAACGTCTTTATAATATCCCATGACGAATTTCGGATACTTAAATCGTTAGTTAATGCTATAGCTCTCTCCACATTTGAGAGATCCTTTGAATTAACTACTGAAGGCTTCCCATAGATTTTGTGATTTCTAAGACTCTGAGAATATGTTTCTCGATTTTTTTTTATCGACGTTTCATCGAACGATTTTTTAAATATAGAGGAGCTTTGGAGGGATAAAATGAGATTTCGTGGATCGCGTTATCACGAGCGTTTCTCAATCGGCACGCGAGCGAATCGAGCCAATCTCCTGGCCGGTCGTGAACGAAGCCTCGGTGTCGCAACTTTCGGTCTTCGACCACGAATCGGCACTCCATTCCGTACGATAAACCGTCGTCCCACCTTCTTCTTTTTGCCTTCCGTTGTTCCCTCGGCACCGACCTTCGTCCATCAGACACGTCCGATTCGGTGAGCAAGGCCCGCAATATCGATTCCGAGGCCAAGCCGATCTTGCGTTTCTAATCCGAGTTAACGAACTGTCTCCTCGCACACGAGACACAGGGTCATGTTCAGCAGTCGGCAGGTACGTACTGCGAAATCGACCCACGCACTTCAACTTTTCAACTGCGGTTGTACTCGTCACGAAGATTACAATTTTATTCCTAGTTTTCTCGGTATGCGAGTCACGGGGAACTCTTTCGCTCACCTTCGCGAAACACGTCGCTAATACGCTAACGCGAAAAAAGAATGATATCATTCATTGTTCCGAAAGGTCAAGCGCAAAAACAATCGATAAATGTCCCGACAAATCGACGGGAAAGTTGTATGTACGATCTCGTTACTCACTGACGAGACGAACGCAAAAAATTCAACGATCGACTTATCAGTTATTAACAACTATTCTAAGGAATACGTTGTTTATTAAATACCGCGAACGCGCGACATAACAAGAGTCGAGAGTCGCGTTCGACAATGTTCTCCCTGGATCGAAGCACTCGATAAATTGCGTTCAAGACGTATCCTTGCCGAGGTGATCCAGTTGCATGCTCGAGCCCCTTAAAATCGCGTACAACGAAAATTTATCGTTCGCAAGCGAAGGCCAATCGCTAATTAGTAATCGATGTATTTTGCAAATGAGCCACTGATTTTTTTGACATTCTACTGCCAAAGCATGTGATCGTTGCTTTTCTTTTAATAATCTCAATCAATCGAAAATTCTTGAATTCTTTTAATGCCTTCACAACGTATTTCACTTATTCCATTGCGATGGGTCCACTTTCGCGATAAGCCGCAATCGCAAATTTGCCTAACGCTCTCTGTCAAGGCTACATACGTGTCCATTCAACATCGTGTACAGCACGTGCTCTAACAATAAGAGGGAAATCCTGATCGCCGCTCGGCCGGTGCAAGTGAACAATAAGCTCGAAAATTCCAGCGCTATCGATTTCGCGGGAAATTGCGTCAGTTATGGCGCTGCTCGAGCCGGGGAAGTGATAAGCAGAGTGGTGGGTGCGCGATCATGCGAGAACATTCCCACGTTTCCGATAACCATTCGTAATTGAGCTCGCGCGAACGCTGGCACGTCGGTGGGAGGAGGACACGCGGATACAAGTCGGATCAGCGGCTGACAATGGGCATAAGGTTCGTGGAACCGGCTGAGCAAACAGATCTCGACGATACACCCGGGGATCAGCTGAATTAGAATTCTCCAGCTCTTATTCCGGATATGACGGCACCGCTTACGAGACGAACTTCCGTCGCGGCGCGACGCGATACATGGTTGCTAGATCGTGGATGTTCGTGCAACTGCATACGCTTATTAACAGAGGAACTGCCGAGGAAGTCGTTTTTTCTTGGACCCACATGCAGAATGTCGGCAAATTAGGACCGCCATTTGTCACGAGTCTGAACGTTATAGAACTAATAATGTTCCTGATGGACTGTAGAACAAAATTCAAATCCCGCAACAAAAAAATCGCAAATCCTCCGAGAGGATTGCCACGACCGCAATGCCCGAATGAAGTCGTGTTTGCGGATCGGGCTTAGGAACGATCCCCGAGAAATCGGCGAGAACACGCGCGTGGCGGATACGAGATACCCCATGATCCCGGCATTCATGGCAACAAGCGTACACGAGAGACGGACACGGCCCGTTTCCGCCCCGTAACAAATTCGAGCGGCTTAGAAAACGACTCGCCTATTGTCGCGGCGATTGTCGTCGCCGATCGCGGGACCCACGATACCCGTTTTGTCGGCTACGAGAATCCGGAAAAAGCGGATTTCCCGCCGAGGAAATTGCCGGCGTTTTCAATGCACCGGATACGGGCCGATTGCTTCACGGTCAACTTTCAGGAACATTTTACTTTACCTGCGAGCGGACGGATCTAGGCACAGTGAACGAAGGGATCAAAGGTAGACGAGACACCAACTACAGCTGTCCTTGTACCATTGAACTCGGACTCGGAAAAATATTTACCCTTTCGGCGCGCCGCCATTGTCCATCGCGGAAACGCAGTATGCCTTCCACTTCCTCGAAAAATATGGATAAATTATTTTTTCGTTGTGGCACCGATGGTATAATCGCTTGGTCGCAGATCCTCGAGTTATTATGGATTTCGCAATTCCGCTGTGGACGCCACTTTTTGGCGCAGAGATCGCATGAATATGAGATGGTGAAGAAATTTGAGACGTCAAGTTTTTGATCTACACACAGCGTAGGTGGTTTTGAATAATGATTGTTCATCGAGTTTATGTCGACTAAAACACTCTTCTACTGCATTAATTCTTGATAGGCATCGTCGTTCGTTTAACACTAAACCTATCATCTGAATCAGCGTTTATAATATAAATATAAAACTGCAAAGAGGAAGTAAAAGAATCGTGTGTCCTGTAAGGTGTACAATGTTCATGTTTATACAGCACAAACTTTTATATTTGATTTTTGTGTTTCTGATTATCCTCAGACTTTTTACATCGTACATCGATTAGGTATCTCGTATTAGTCTCTCGACATGTGGGTGTAGCAAGTCAGCACTGCCAACAGTTAAAAACGTCCAAGTTACGGAATAAAGTGCAACTGATGGTTGAGGCAACGTTCAAAGACGGTAATAGAATTGTTTCTTCTGCTTTGGCTGTCTTCTGCGGCCGCATTGACGCATTTGTTTACGATTCTTCTGCCATTGGGTGCAACGACGTGACTTCACCGAGAACACAAGCCAAAGACTGTTGCGACATAGTGAAATACCTTCAGGCGTTACTCGTTTCAGAATCATAGATGACGGTACCACGGTGACTAACGACCATGCATCATCGAATGGAGCCACCGCGAGAGTTCGTTGTCCTTTGTACCCAAAATTGGTCGTCGTCCCACGTTCCGGAAACCGTGGTACTCTGAAAAATTCAACATGGTCGAGTGAATGTGCCGTACACCCGACGACGAACACAGCTTCGCCATTTTCTTGTTGGAACTAGCGAGCACTAAAAGTAAGGCTTTTGAAACGTATAAAAATTGCAAGATTCTGAAAATTCGTGCTTCAGTTTATTTTTACTAGAGGAGAATAGCGACATTTGAATTGTCTTTTAAGTTATTCGTGTAATTTCCGAATCTAGTAGGAATTATTTTGTGTTTTGAAAGAATTAATTACAGTTACTCACGGATTCGTTCGCAGAAAGCTATTAGGTACGTTTATTTGAGATATTTGCTGAAATTGTGTATAAAATGCCAAATTTTATATTAAGATGTTTATAAATACATGACAAAAGAATTTTAAAACAACCAGCGACGAAAATAAACACGTGGGCGTGACATATCAGCCTGTTGATTTGGAAAGTGCGTCAACAAACGCGTGAATCACCGAATTTACTACGTTATTGGTAGAGCAAATGTTGAAGACTAAATTTTGCTAAAGGAAAGAATTATTTTTCATAAAGATACGTAGTATCATAGAACTTGAAATGTGTCATGTTGATTCCTCTCTGACGGATCCTATCGTTCATATTTGCGAATCGAGTCATCATGACGTGCCAAACGTAAATGGTAACAATATCGTAGACTTCCATCCACCGTCCGCGATTATTACGCCACGTTTTCGCATAAAGCGAGGTTTCTAGATCGACCTAACTGTTCAACGAAGGTTCTGCGGCTAATTATGCCGCGGAATGCAATCTGTCCGCGATTAGTCGAGGCCTCCGTAATTAGGCAAACTATCGTCGTGTGGCAATCGTGTACACCGGCACGAGGTTTATTCACAAATTCGTACAAAATTCATGGAGTGCTGAAGTTTCAGCCGAATGGAATCATTTTTTCATTGAACGCCATCGGCACGTTACGCGGCGAGCCAGAGATGATGAGTTTGCGAAGAATGCGAGACGCGATACCACTTTGTCACCTCTAAGGTATCCTTCGCGCGTGTCCCTGCGCATGGCAACAGCACACGATAATGAAAAGAAAACCGTGAACGGCCTACAAGAATTCCAAACGATCATTATGTGGAAAATGCGCGAGGACCTAGAAGACATTGTTCGATTATATCTTAATAGTAACGAGGAGGTGGAGCACTTCGTGTGTAATTGGCTTTAGGGCAATTTATTTTCCATGCTACTGGAATTAGAAAATTATCAATCCGTTGGCAAAAGTGTGTGGATCGTAGCGGAACATACGCAGAGAAACAATTCATTTCACCGCACCATGGTTCTCAAATAGAGGTCTGTCACGAAGATTTCTTGTTACATTCAATCGATGTCGATCTGATCATTATCATTTGGCTGCATCCCTAGCACGCCTAAATATAGTAAATGATCCCAAATGCGAATGCGGCAATGACACTCAGGACCTTAATCATATTGTCTGGCAATGTACCTTGTTTGAAACACAGAGAGATGACCTTATGAACAGGTTGAGCAAACTCAAATTGTTCCCACCCTTAGATATCAGATTGTTACTTTGTGGACCGAATGTTCAGGCATGTTATCTTATCTTTAATTTCTTCAAACAATGTAATTTAAAGATTTAATGTTGTGCACTTAACGCGTTACATTCTGCTGTACCAACACTACTAATGTATAAATAGTAATAATGTATAGCTTTATAACTTCCTATGGGGAGTTCCATCTAAGCTTTCAATTAAAAAAAAAAAGAAACAATTCATTTTTAATTTAAAGAAATTCCACTGGAATAAAAGATTGAAGAAGGAGTCCGGTTTATATGTATTTGACTGACCGTCATAGATCCTTGGAGAAGAGGCTAGGTTCAGGCTACGTTTTTTGTCCGATTGATGCAGGCACGTGAACGACTACGGGTTCTCGGAGAGGCATTTCGCCGTTCATTAGTTCGCGTCTCCTGAAACTCTATCCCGTTCTAACCTGGCGTGAAATACTATCGATACTCCTGGCCGATGCAGTCCAAGCAGAATGGAAAAAACGGGGGCCTGGGCACACGAGACACGAGACACGATTCGCCTTGGCAGCTTGCCTGCTCCCCAAAGGTATCCCTTCGCATAATCCTCGTTATCTCGTGCTGCGTGGCTCGTCTGCACCGGCCGGCCTGCAGGCACATCTGCCGCTAACAAAGAAAGAGGAAATTGCCGCGAGTAGGCCCACGAAGAACTGTGTATTCTCTCTGTTCTGGGACCTTTCTGTGTGCGTGCCCGTACACCTAACACCTGCTCCGCAAGCTATTTCGTTTCTGCTTCCTTTCCACCTCCCTGATTATCTTACGATATTGCCGAGAGAAACAGAGGCTAAAGCCATTGCCAGCCGAAGCAGGACCGAGAGAGGCTCGTGCTGCTCGTCCACCGATCCACGGGATACCTGATCCTGGTTGCGGGCTCTACGGTCAGCCTTGGCTCATCCGAAATTTCCGGAAACCTGTCGACCTGGCCGCCGCTCGGACATTCCTTTCTTAAACGACTGCCTTAGCGATAATCCTGATGCTCGAGAGCTCAGCTGCTCATTCGATGCGCACTGTATCGAGAGCGACCACTTTCGACAAGTAAACAATTAGTTTGGAAGTGGGAACAGTTGTGTCTTTAGCTGGAGATGCATTTTTT
This sequence comes from Lasioglossum leucozonium, assembly GCA_028454225.1. NCBI lineage: Eukaryota > Metazoa > Arthropoda > Insecta > Hymenoptera > Halictidae > Lasioglossum > Lasioglossum leucozonium. The sequence goes on from CM052215.1 coordinate 4,498,901, forward strand.
CTTGAGCGTTGCATTGGATCCGGTCGTAAATCGTTTATTTTATTTATTATGTAGTACGAAATAGAAGTTATCTATTCCTGTCATGTCTATTTCATAATATGATATTCGTTTTATTGTTTATTAATCGTAAAAATAAATTAACCGCATAGAAATCCGCAGTCTAATTGTGATAAACCGATTGACATTCGATCGTTGGCTCGCGCGAACCTGTTATGAATTTTTAAGAATCGAGCCGTGCGTTTCGACATCCTCTTTCCTTCGATTATAATCGGTTTTACGCAAGGGGGTGTAAAAACCATTGGACACGTGTATAAATAAAAAGCGACGCGTGGAAGGAAAGGTTTCGTAACCCGCGTTGGTAGCATGTGCTCCCCGGTTGCCAAATTGCTGTGACAGAAACTGAACGTTTCACGAAGACGGAACATATTCAACGGAAAAAATATAAAAATCTGTTTGCTTTAAAAATAATAGGTATTTTATGAGAAATTCATCGGATTGCATAGTACAAACGCTGCCAGCAACATCAGTATTGAACTGCGAGTTTCTCTGCGGGCAAGACAATGCATCATCGATTTCTCAGACCTTCCTCGCACCCAACCGCGAACGCCGATCGAAGGCTGCATTTATTTGGGTCGCGGACACCGGCGAATTATCTTCTCGATCCTTCCGTTCTTACAGCGTCTCCGATCCCCACCACCACTTTATCAGACTTTTATCGTGTGTCTATAATCGTTTCCCATTGTTTTTACCGTCGAGCATGTCTAGACGGCGATGTTACGTCGTGAAATATCTCGCGACGATTATTTTCCCCTGTGTATTGAATCCACAAGGTCGACGGATCCATGAAACATTATTTTAATCTTTAAGTAGACCATCGAGGTCGCCGTGGCCATATTCAACGAGATGCTGAGAATTTTTTAGGGAAATAATACCAAACGCGTACCGATCTTTCACATCGTATCCCATAAATTCTGATGTTTCTGTAGTACAACTTTATCATGGCAATGTGTTGCTTTGTGATCTATGTTTCATATTATTCATGCATTCTTCACATTTGCACATTAATATTCATCTTAAGGGTAAATCACACGTCAGAGGCGTTTTACAGGGGATAAAAGTGATTTTGGAGGATTCCTGTAAAATAATTCTTCTAAGATGCATGGTGACTTGCGTTTCAGATTTTTCCCGATGGACGAGGATTCCCTGGCACAATCTAAGGATAGACGGAAGGATAAGACGGATCCGGGCGCTAGTCGGCACGGGAACTTCATGAATTATTACCAATTCCATCCTGCGGAAGAGCGCGTGCGGCAACTTCCGTGTGGCGTGTGGCGGCCAGCCCATCCGGGCCGGAAATACGTAGGCCTAGACGTCGGCTGTAATGCGGGGGTGAGACTGAAACAGCTGTCGGACGAAAATGGGACGAGCCCGACTGTGATCCGAAATTACAAACGACGCACGACTAAATTTAACGGTGTTATCCCTTTTTGAAAATCACTCGAAACTCCACCGCTTCCGGAAATTCCCTTTCGGCATTAATACCGCCGCGGCGCCTTTGCGCCGGAACTCGTTTCCGTAAACATACTTCCAACAAATTGTCAATAAACATCTAAAACGAGCCTCTGCAACCTTTAACCTTTATTACAGTAAGTGGACCACGAGATACAGTTCCTCGCGAAAATTTTTATGCACAACCATGACGACTAGACTGTGGTCCTTTATGCAATTGATTTTTAACAATCTCGTAATAATCTTTTAATCTTCATATACCGTATAATTTCAATTTTCAATATTTGCATTATTTCATACATCATATAAGAACAATATATTCAAAGAAGTTCGCGTAGTATCGGATATAGAACTCCTTTTGTTCTTTTTATCTAGGGTCTGCCAAAACTCCAGTACTACACGTATCTCGGATGCGTTTCCGAAAATTATTATACCAGTGAAGGGTTAAAGGCTCAGCCACATGCAAATGTTATTTTTACCATCGCACGAACATTTTCAGGACCTGACGTTCGTGTTGCAAGAGTTCCTGGAGAGGTCCTTGCATCAAACGGAGATCTCTCTGCTCGGCGTGGATCTCGATCCGATCCTAATCGAGCGGGCGCAGGAACGTAATCCTCGGCCGGATCGGATTGCCTTCGAGTGCCTGGACTTCTTCGGCGAAGACAGCAACAGAGCCCTGGAAAAATATCTCCAGCGGTTCGAGAAGCCACGCTTCGACGTCGTGTTCTGTTTCTCCGTGACAATGTGGATCCATCTGAACCACGGGGACAAAGGACTGATCCAATTCTTGCGGAAAGCCTGCTCGCTAACGGAGATGATCGTGATCGAGCCACAATTGTGGAAATGCTACGCGAAAGCGTCCAGGAGGCTGAGGAGATCCAAAGACGAGGATTTCCCTCTGTTAAAAACGCTGAAACTTACCGGGGATCCCGCGGCACACATTCAAAGTATATTAACCGAGTCATGTAATTTCCGAAGAGTGATGGTCACTGCCGACAATGAGTGGAAGCGGAGACTATTAATTTATGAGAGAACGTGAGTGTCCAATCTCTTCGGGATTTATGCGCGTCCGATCCACGTCACACGACTGAATCAATCGTTTTTATGCGACTGGTACTCTGCATACAAATGCACAATTGAAGTGGCGTCACCTCACCCAGACCCTTTTTTTTTAATAAACCTACCACTTTTTCTTAGAAATTGAACATTATTGTTGGCTTTGAGATTTTCTTTCGGCTACCAGGTCCAGCAGAGTTCTTTTTTATCTTATTTTCATAAATTCGGTACTCGACGTCTAATGAATGAAACAAATAGACTATATAAATTATAATAAAGCAACGATAATCTTAAAGAATCAAAGGAAAATGAAAGTTTTCACAACATATTATTTTATTTCACTATATGTTGTTTTGAAACAATTGTATGTAACAACTAAAATATTCAGAGTACTATATTGTATCAGAATGTAGTACACTACTATAGCAGTCAAGCCCCTTAAGAACCAAAAATTCTTCCCAATCTAACGCCAAGTAGAACGATATTAGAATTTATATTCTGGTCGAACAAATATTTGTACATCTCATAACTAAATGCGAACATGGATTTTAATCCGCGTAGATCATTGTCCACATTTAGCCAGGCATTCGGGATTGGATGGACGAGCTGCGGCGCCACACAGTGTTCGTACTCTTATGGGAATCTGAAGAAAACGAATAACTTCTAAACTAATCCGTTTTCAACCTAGAATGTCTAATACTTCTTTAGATATGACGGGAAGGTGCATCGATTGATAACAAAAAAATACAGATTTGTTTAAAAAAAATTCGAGTGATCTTCCGTACTTCGAAAATTGGACTTTTTAGCATTGTCTCGAACCCTGTGCGCTACATGCCTCGGCGCGCGCGCTGTCCCTGCGAGGAGAGTGGGGATTCGCGGTCGCAGAGACATCGGTTGGGCCATTTGTGAAGCTGCGTCAGAGGTATTAGACGAAATAGATAGAGCCACCTGTATCGCGCTGAGCCATGGATATAGGAATATAGGGATGGAGCATGAGCTGGGATCAGCGGCGAGGGGGGTGTTCAGGATTCAGGAGGAGGCAGGGTAAAATCGGTGCCTAAATTTGATTGGTGGCATTTCTACGCATACTCTGTACCGCCAAGTATGAAATATGTTTACAGATTGCTTACAGGTTTACATATATCTGACAAGTTGAAAATAGAAAAGTGATAGTTAACTCTTTGTCCTATAATAACGTATGATACTCGCGAAACGAATTATGTCCCAAATATTGTAGTGAACGTTGTTAAATGATTAAAAGTGAAATAGAAAGTAGAAATCTTCTACACTTTTTGATTTTATACAATTAGTAGTTACATATTTCACGTTTATGTACAATTTTAAATAATGAATAAATCTGTAGTCGGAAAAAATTCTAGGACGAGGGATTAAAGAAAACTAAAATTAGAGAAATATAGAAGAGAAATTAAAATGTGTAACACGAATTAAAGAACATACAACATACATTATTTTTATAAAACGAAGAGGTGTTATATATTTAATAATTAATAAGGATAACATAAATTTTATATATTTTCCAATACAATTAAAAATAGGGTATAATAAGTTTTTGTACATAATAGGCTTGTATATATATATAATTTTTATTACAGTATTTACAGTATTTTACAGTGTTTTACAGTATTTAACAAAACTTATACTAGTACACAAAAATCACTGTCCTCTAAATAAAGTTAATATATTGAAATATGCTCGTTGACTATTTGAATTATCTATTTTACTAATACCTACATAATGCAATCTTATTTTTATGTATCTTCTTGCTATTTATCGTACTAAATGTATCGCATGGTTTATCCCTGGTTCTCCATTTATTGTCCTATACCATTGTTTCCTTGTTTTCTTTATTTGATGTGGACGGTTCTGGTGATAATGTGCAGTCATCAAATAACTTGGACATATCAGCTACACTTTGAACCTCTTCAGGTTCAGAGATCAAATCTTGTACTGTAATAATAACAAATATAGTGTTAGTTTAGAAGTAACAGTAATATCAATTTATGTTCTTATTATGACAATGAATGTATTTATCAAAAGTAATTTTTTTAATAAATGTACACATACTTGTGTTTGGTAATAATGTTGTGTCTATTTGATTTTCACATATATCACTGCAAGTTGTCCCTTCTTCATTAAGGGTTTTCTGGAATAAAACAAACGCATATAAGTAGAAATAAAACATTATTGTGCAATATGTTTGGTATACTCAAAAAAATTGAACATGCTCAGCATTATACATGCACGTGGTAATGCATTTCGTTTCAATCGCATATATGAACCTTTTGCATACATACTTGTTTCTTCAAAGTGCATTGAGCAAACACGAGCTTCCTTTGGAATTTCCGATACTCTGATACCTAAAAGATCTGACCATAAACTGCGAGTATCAGGTTCTTTTGGAAAACTGCAAACAGAATCAAAGTTTAAAATAAAATATGTTCCAAGATCATAATCATATTAACTATAATAAAATAATGATGAAATGTAACTTTCACAACATCGCTCCTTTTTTTCCAATTTTGAAAATCAGAGCGGTTGTTACACGATGGCACAAAGCACTTCATTTTAATAACGTCACTGGAACACGACACTGAAATGAAACAGTACGAGACTACGAGACGCTTGGTGACGCTCACTGACACTTGTAAATACTCCAAAATGGTCAATGCTCACAGGTTATGTGACGCTGTACAATGCTTGGCGCTGCATACATAATGACCACATAATGACGTACTGCGCTTGCGCCCGAACACAGCCAATGAAAATTAGGCACCGATTTTACCTCGTCCCCGTCTCTAAATTTTCCAACCCCGCAGCGACACGCTCCATCCCTATATTCCTATATCCATGTTCAGAACCGTGGACAGAAAAATGCATTGCTTGCAATGTCTGTACTGATCCTAAGTCTGTGTGACATCCATGGATATAGGAATATCCTATATCCATGGTGACATCACACCCGAATTTGCCGGCTTCGCGACAGTGTCGTCAGATCAAGACTTGTTTCCCACTCTACTTTACCCCTTATACTACGCCATTCCCTAATTCCCAGTCACGTGACGCGTTTCGTCTCTCTCGTGCTTGTTTCAGAACATCGCGTGACTAATTCGGTAATGACAGAGAAAGGGTAACTGTATTCTCCTCACTTTCTCCAATCTGGCGACACTGCTTCGCGGCTGCGCGCTGTAAAATGTTCTTCGTTCAACGATCGCGCTCGGTAGTAGATATGTCGCTCCAATTTTCTCTCGTTCTTATCGGCCCAAGTCGTTTGCTCGCGTATCCTTAAAGTTGGTTCGACACGCGAATTATTAGCTAAAGTTAAGTTAATTATAAATAGTTCTGCAAATAAGTTTATCGTTTCTTCGTGTTCTCGTGGTGCTCGGGTTTTTTATACATTGACTTATATAGACATTGACCATAACGGACAAATCTGTCCAGGTGTATAATAAATGCTTTATTAAACCGTCTACAGCTTTCTGGCGTTATTGCACATATGTAAGATTAATATAAATGGCTGAAAGGGTGGACAGCGACGCGACGGCAGCATGAATCTACGCAAAAATCGACGCGAGATGGCAATACCGTACGAAAGTGTGTTCGACTGATGGCGAAGTATATCAACAAAAGCTGACATGAACTCTGCGAGCAAGGTAAGCGAAAAGGCAAAGGCTGTTGTCGATTTTAGGTAGTTTCCCGCCATATAACACCTAACGGTCTTTTCACCGTGCCGCTCGTCTTTCTTCTTCTACGTGAGTCACGTGTTTTTACTCTCGAGTACCCTAGCAATGGAGTCTGTAAGCGGTCAGAAGGTTAGGTTATGATAATGTCTATTTACAAACTTTGTTTGTTATTATTTTTGTCCCTTCTCTTAAAATTGTCTCACATACTCATAACATATTCATTTAATCTTTCAGCTAGATTTGAATCTATAGTGGTATGTGTTTCAAACGATCAGCAACTAAATAGCTTGTCATTCTTTCAGGTTGGTGAGATTTTCACCGCAGCCGGTGCAGCATTCAATAAACTTGGAGAGTTGACTATGCAGCTGCACCCGACGACTGATTCACCGGCAGGGTAATTGAAAATAACAAATATATTGTTGCTTTTGCGTCGAGCCACTATGTACAATAAGCTTGATGCTTGTGCTGGAAGTTTAGTTGACTGCTCTGCGCATAGAGAAGCATGGGAGACTGTCACCTATAGAGATAGAATCAAGTTCAATATGTATTTATGAATCCAAGTCACTTTCAATAACAATGTTTCGTTTCACGGATCTCGATTACTAAAAGACAAAAAAGTTTTAATGAGTATACAATTTTATTTCGATAAAAGACGATGTTTGTTTCAAAATATTAAGATTGATATCCCCCTTCTTCTTTCGAAGTTGTTCGCTTGACTCCGCTTATGCTTACATACCACCAAAACAAGAGGACATTACTAGCAATTTATGGGGGGAAAAATAACAAATTTGTACTTTGTAAACCAGGTTCCCCCTTAACCCCTTGTTCTACCCGCTAAATCCTGATTGCTCAGGCCACGATAAACTTGAGTCTGTCCTGAATGAAGTACCGCAAGTCAGGCTTGTGTTGTTTACATTTTTGGCCCAAATTTCTTACCACGAGTCTGACTCGTTGTAATCTTGACTTTCCAAATATATCATTTGAACAATACTCAAATCTGTTTGAAATATACATTAATCAAGACAAAAAAAATATATTTTTTAATAAGTACATACAAAACAAGATAATCATTGATTTAATTTATTCTCTACAATCATTAATGCATGCAGATCGCATTATCGTACAAGTTAGTTTCGATGTCGTTATCGTTCCTCGATTAGATAAACGATGACCAATCAAATCGAATTATCATTGGATTGCGGATCTTTATGCATTTGTAGTCTGTTATAATTATATCCAAAGAGGTAGTGACCTTGCATCGACTAAGGGTTACTTGACTCGATTCGAAATTTTTTTAAGATGTTCACCTAAACGCCATATCCGAAGGTCGTTAAAATCAGTGAGTTACACATATTTGTAAATAATTCCCTAGCTTTTAAAAATCTACGAAATTCGAAAGATAAAGTTATGGAAATTCGAATTTGCATAAAGATCCGCAAGAAACGCTGACCGCATCTCCTCATAATCCTCTGTGTTGCTTAATCTGTAGTAAATGGACTGACGAGGAAATTGAGATGCTCCGTCACTCGGTAAAGACCTTCAGTGAAGATTTGAACAAAATAAGTGAACACATCAAGGGACGAACGGTGTAAGTTACTAAGGCTGCATCGAGCCCTCGGTTGTTTTTCTCAATTTTCCCGGCGTCAGTCCCGATCCAATTTTAATCGGTCGGTTGTGGTTTTCAGCTCGCAGATTCGAACAACGTTGAAGAAAAAGGCGTTCGAGGAGGCGGGTGTGCCGATTAGGCAGCAGTTGATGTCCCAGCAACAGTCGGCGCAGCAATCGACGGTTGTGCAACAGCAAGTATCGAAGCAACAATCTGGAAATCAAGGGTTGATGGGTAAATCGGCGGAAGTAACGTTAAACATGTTAAACGCTCCGGAATCGGAGGTGGACGTTGAAGGACTACCGGAGGAGTGTCAAGTGAAACTCGAGTTCGAAGGTGCAACCGAAGAAGTTGCATCTTAAAGCGAATGTGATTCATTATGGTGCGAATATTCCATATCCCCGATCTTTAAGCTTAAGATAATGTTTACGTACTATACGTTTAGTGATACGCAACAACACTGTACATTCAAGAAGTTATGTTTCTCAATAAACTTATAAAAGCTATTTCACGTCGTGGTCGTTCGTTGGATAGATGGTTACATAGATGCTGACCCATTGTGTTCAATAATCGCGTGAGCCAGGCTACAGAGGATGTAGGTTCTAAATCAGGCTAAAGACGAGGATCTGATCCAGGCTAATAGTGCCACACGGATGTGTGACAAGAAAATACATTGGATCTACTCTTATACCTCGTCTGTGATTGTAGATGTACTTTTATGCAGTTTTTAAAATGGAAACAAACAATCTATCCACTCTCAATGTATCTGCTCAACCGATTACCGGTACCGACTGGTCTGCTATACCGAGTGGTTCACGAGAAACAGGCCACCTAAATAGCTCCGTTAGGATTAGAGATCGAAGAAAATGTTAGAGAGAAAAGTTGTACTGTTAAAGAGGGCAAATATGGTGATATAAAAAAATGTTCCGATTATAGTCGTTTTCAAGGTTTTTTGAAGGTCATCGATGATTTTTAAATTGCACCATATATTTTTAACTTCACAGTGTTGTAGCTGATATCAAGGCGAGTTCAATGATGTGGTACACTATGACCTTCAAATGACCTTGAACTAGAAAATAGGTATAGTTTGACTACTCTGTTTGATCAACGGAAATTTAATTTCTTAAGCCATTCAGTCTCATAACACGTATACCATTAACGCAAGGTGATCTCTAAGCGTACACAAACAAGATTATCAACAAATTACAGGTATGTATGCCGAGTCAGTTATGCTTATCGAATTATTGCGAGTGTATTAGTTTATTGATAACCGTTTACATACAATTTATACCGTTTACATATACAAGCAAGGTCCAAGCAACATCCAGAAAATTAATAAAAATATCCTTCGTCGACAAATAAACGGTACACGCCTTGACGCATATACAGTATTTGCTTTGGCACCCGCTCTTCTTCCAGGTACAGTTTGCTTTTTCCTGTCCGAACAGGCTCCTTTCCAGTTGCGTAAATAGAAAAATTCCTCGGACGTTCGTTTTCTTTATTGGTAGTTTCTCTCGTGTCCATCATCTGTAATTAGTATTTGAATTGCCTGTCATCTTTATTGGTAGTTTTTCTCGTGTCCATGATCTGTAATTAGTATTTGAATTGCCTGTCAATGTTACACGTATTATAATCTAGATCCCGGACATTGGGAGGCAGGAGTTTAGTACAGTAAAAGCTCGTTCGTTGTCCAAAATCTTCTCTACGCTCGTTGTCCAGTGCCTACCCACTCCACCGCCTGTCAATGCCGAGTCGCTCCGCAGGGCGGCGGCGATTGATCTCGGCTCGG